>JAKRGL010000042.1:476129-616829 GCA_022392935.1 Ophiostoma cf. undulatum | reverse complement strand
AGGTGGTATCCGAGGGTGGTTGTTGGGGGTTGGACAGTGTTGCTTTCTTTTGCTTCCTTTTGCTCCCATCGCTTCTAGACGCTTCTCTTTTGTATGTTGCTTCGTCTTGTCTCTCATCTACCTTTTGATCCTCTTGATCCTCTTGGTGTTTTAACAGACTGCCCATTCTTGCCGTGCATTGTTTTAATGCTCCTTCTTTTCTATTTTTTTTTTGCTCTTCTCTTCTTCTCGTCTCCTGGTTTCATCCTTCACCTGCTTTTATTGGCCATGTCTGATAGTCAACGCGCTTCACCCTTCTGTCATTCAAGTGCAGTTTCTAGAATGGCAGAAACAGCAGGAGTATGAGCAAGCGGGACACCAGTCGATACGACCGATCGAAGCGAAGCAGGCAAGACAGAGTACACAAGTGTTTCTCAATGCTGCATGTCTTGGCCCGTCGGTTCACTGAAATATATCAAAGGAGTGATGGATAGCAGGAGCCAACAAAGAACCAACATCAAGCCCAACAAGCCAGGCACAGTCCAACTTGAGAACTGCAAAGGGATTGGAGGTTTCCATGCGGGAGGACCCGGAATCCAGGATGAATGGAGGGGGGGAATTGGCGAGGAGCAACGAGCATAGTAGAACGGAAGAAGATTCTAGTTAGAGCCCGAAGGAGTCCTGATCAATGTGCCCAGCAAGCTAGGAAGAGCAAAAAGTAAAACACGGGTGACGATGCAAGGAGGTACTGTATGTACATAATAAGGTATGCACGCAAACTGAGAGATAAAAATAGAAGCAGTGGCCGTAAATGCAACAAAAGAGCAATGCAAGGAACTCACCACTCCGTCTAGTGGGGGGCTGCCTGCCTGGGCACAGTGGGATGACGGGAATTGCGAGTTGACGAACGCGGCCTGTCCGTTGAGTGATGGATGTAATGTCTGGCGGCGGAAAAGATAAACAGCGATAAGTAGATTTGAGGAGGTGAGCTGGGATAAATAGGCGAGGTGGCCGAGGAGATGTCTTGGAATATATAAGGATACAAGAAGAGGAGAAAACAGGAGGACAGCGGCAAGGAGAGGGGGTATGATCCTGTAGAGAATACTAGCGAAGACACACAAACAGACAACTAACACAAAACGGATAGAAACAAGAAAGAGTTCGAGTGGTGCAACGATTATAAAGGAGGAGAGTGGGCTCGAAAGTGCTGATGATAGGAGGGGGCAGCTCTAGGCGAAGTTGCGGACAGGTGCAATGAAAACACAAGGCAGCACGAGGCACGACGAGAGAGCGACCGACGAGAAATAATCAAGGCAGCGAGGGAGAGTCGTTTTTAGAGAGACACCGACGTACAGAGACGCATAGAGACGCACAGACACAGAACACAGAGCCATGCATACTATGTATGTATGTATACATGTGTACATTGACATGCACATGCAAAGAGGATTGAAGGAGCAATTGTTGTGGACTCAATGCAGGCATGGTGTATGCAGGTGTGTATGTGCAGCCACAGACAGACAGACTACTTGACAGTCTGCATGCAGCCGGCAGCCTGCAGTCTGCAGTCCGCCGAGAAAAGACGAGGAGGGCGACCATAGGAGGGAGGCCAGGGCAGAGCACTGCCGTAGAATGCTAGCTTGCTGTAACACACCAACCTGCGCCGGCATGGCTGTGCCACATCCGCACCAAGATGAAAGATAAAAGATGGAGAGACAACAGAAAACAAAATACAGGTAAAAAGGGTAAATGGCTGACAGCGTGACAGCAATACAGCATGACCGGGAAGTATGTACTGTATGTAGCTGCCGGCCCCTGCCCTGATGACCTAGGTGTACCTTTATTGCCTCATTAGGCGAAGCGTCGCTGGCCTTGATGGTGTCTGCAATGCAACCAAATGCAGAACTTGGGAACACGATACTTGATGATGCCAAATCAATATAATGCAGATTGCGTTGCCAGGGCCGGTGTCGTTCATCGTCGAGGGATTTGGTGTACAGGATTGAGTGCAACGATGCACAGCAGATAGCCGCCCTGCCCTGTGCTTTGCTGTGCTTTGCCATTTCTTGCCTTGCCTTATCCTGTCTTTTCCTGACTTTCCCCATTTCGTTTCTTTTCCTCTGCCTCTTTCCCTCTGTCGATTCTTCGGTGCCTCTAGTCTTGCCCTGCCTCGTTTCTAGTTTGATCTCGACCACACTGAAGACACGCTTCTCAGATCAATCGTCGGCCAGGCCGGATCTAGCCCTCCAAAAGAAAAACATCGCGAGATTGGCAAGATGCAACTCGACAACACCGGAGAATAGAGGGGAGATGCTGCAGCACTAGCACATCACTAGAACACTAGATCATGGCAGTGCCGTCTGAGTCCCCTCTTGTGCATAGGCGGACTGGGTGGCAGACTGCAGACTGCAGACTGCAGACTAGATAGAGACTGCATCCAATGGGCAAGCTGGTATGTAAGTAAGGAAACGGGGGGGACCCTCCCTCCTTTTCAGCCCTATGAAGCATAAATATGGAGACTGCTTGGTGAGCTGGGTTGCTGTTGGCTGGCCCGAGGGGCCATGCATCACCGCCCAAAGGATGGCTTCCGGGAGAAAAGGTTGTGTTTGTAATTGTGGGTGTTTGTAGACGTGCCATTAATACTTGAGAGTCACAGCATCAGAATAATAGCAACTCGTCACCCACATATTTAGTCATCGAGGATGACGCGTCCTTTAATCGGAAGGAGCAATGGGTTGTTGCCAAAATAAGGAGGAATCAGGAACTACAGAGGAAAACGTCTGTTGCAAACGGCAGGAGCAATCTGCTACTGTACATAGTATTGTCGGTAGGGGAAAGACTGGTACATAGAGCCAATTTGCGGTCTGATTGGTACTTCGCAATATTGGACAGGGAGTTTTGCATATGCAGCTTACAAGCAGCACAAATAACACTGACTAACTTGTTAGATGGAGATGCCTGCAGATATTGCGGTTAATATGGGCAGCAATGCAGGCAAAAGAAGCCCGTGGGTCAGCCCTACGAGGAAAGAGATTGCGGTGGGGCGATCAGTGCCGCAGTGGGAAGGAGACGAGAGCGGAAGGAGCGATGGACATGGACAGTGCAGAGCACACTGACATCATGGTCAAGACAATCAGATGACTCTACCATAAGTGACATGTTTTTGCTTTGGATTTTATTAATAAGTGTTTAAGAGAGAGAAAGGAGACGTCATACATCTAAGATTTACAAATATGCAAGCTACTTATGCTACGCATCAGTGCAGCTCACCTGGCCGCAGGGCTGACACCGCCACACTGCATGGCGCATCCCACTGGACCACAACCGGGCTATGTATCCATAAAAGACTACTCGTATTGGCAGCTTGTCGATGGAGGAAACGTGCTAAAAGTATTATGTATACGAAGGCAGAGCTTGATGTATTCTTCACCGCCCATGACTACAACATCCCCGGCATCTCTATCCGCCAGATGGGATGCGATGCCGCGCCGGCACAGCGGAGAAAGACGTCATTACCAGTGGACCCAACACATCAAAGATGATTTGGATCGAGCTCTAAGTATACCCAGTACAAATACAAAGCACTGCATAGTATCATAATAGGAGCGCTACTCGGTGAAACTGGGATGGCCTGGCGCTGAGCCTTTCTCAACTGGCTCTGGTACGCTCTGATAAACAACTGCACCGCACAGTAGCTCTACAAGCCCTGTTGTCCATCAAATTGCCACAGAGAGAATCGATTCTTTGCATTCTAGATTAGAATAGACTATTAGTCAGTAGACTCAATCAAATAAAGACGAAAGATGCTTAATTTGACCGGCACGTGGCACTTACACTGAGAACAGCTGTAAATGGAAGGCGCTAGTCGGTGGCGGGCCGCGCCCTGTCTCGGCTCGACGTCACCTGAAATTTCAACCTCAAAAATTCTGAGAGCACACCCACGCAGTCATTCAATCAGCCATTATTCAATCAACCAAACTCGTCTAAAACTATCCACAATGCCGGACGAAGCCACGGCAGACCTTATTTTCGCTTCTGATCAGGCCAACCACAACTTCGCCCGGGTTCTTGGCGACCTGCGCCGCTCACACCTGTCCATCGCCCACCGGCTCCGTTCCATCCGCCGCGATGCCGCCTTTGTCGCCACCGTCGCCGAGCAGTACCCCGGCTTCGCCCTGGTCGCCAACGAGCGCTGTGGCAGCTGGTACATCCCGTCAGCCGGCAAGGATGCCGCATCCATGAAGTCGCTCAAAACAGGCTCGGCCTACTTCAAGTCGACAGACGGCCACACCGGACAGTGGTCTTTTAGCATGCGCCGGCTCAACCTCCACCTTGTGCCTCTGGTCTGCGGCCAGGCCGACAGCTTGGCTAGCGGTAAGGGCAAAGGGGGCGGCTGTATTCTTGTGGACTCGACCCGCCGTGGAAAGCGGATGCCCGACGCACTCAGCAAAACCATTCCCATGTGGTGCTGCGTGCTAAACCGGGCCCTTTTCGCAACGGCTTTGGACGACGACGACGAGGAGACAGAGAGTTCACAGCGCACAAAGGACGTGCAGACTCTATATACACCACCCGGCGTTGTGTCTGCGTCGGAAAGCAGCCAGATGCTTTCCCGGGTGCCCGTCTTCGTTGAGGGCCTGCTCCGCCTCGGGGTCCTGGGCCCGGACGTGGCGGCGTGGCGGCGCAAGAACCTGCCCAACGACAAACCCCTCCGCCCTGTCTGGATCACACCGGATATGCCGTCGCCAGATGTCGAAAGCCTGCGCGATCGGTTTAATGTTGTTTTGTGCTGCACTTCATCCCACGTCCCATCAGCCAACGACAGCGACGACATCCCGGCAGACGCGGCAGACGGCTACTCGCCCGACTATATTCAAGGCGCTGCCGACGACACGGAGAACTGGGCGCATGGCTTGACGCCTGAGATCTACTGGTCCCACTGTGAAGAACTGCTGGCTACATCAGAGGCTGACCTGCCCGAGCTTATCACATCGCTCGTCAAGGCTGCTGCTACACACACACCTGCTGACTCATCCGGCACTGCAGCACACCCATTCACAGAGATTGACATCTCTCCGCACTTGTCTGCCGGACAGTGGACAGGCGCTGAGGCACCGCCCCCGCTGCTACTAGATACACACTCTACAACAAGCATATGCCAGATCGTCTTTGTACGGAAGACCTCTGATGCGGAGTCCTGGGTCAAGAGCCCAAACCACCTCGAGGTCGGCCTAGGTAAGCAGGACAAGATTGCCGGCCGCACACTTCGGTATGCCCTACCGAAAATATGCGAGTTTGCCGCCGCCTTCCTAGCGCGGTGCACTGACAAGAAAACGCCGGCTAGTATTCGCGTTCTATGCAATACTGGCCGAGATATCGCTGTCGGAACAGCGCTGGCGCTGTTGTGCTACTGTTTCGACGAGGCCGGCGAGCCACGAACGGCCGAAAAGTCCCCACTGGCATCGGCCACGTTTAACAAGGACTCCATAAGGGTGCGGCTAGGCCGTATCATGACTGCCATGCCACATGCGAACCCGAGCCGGACCACGCTTCAAAGTGTCAACAGCTTCTTGATGGACCTCCCACGGTGACCCAAAACACTAGGATGATGTCACTGATTTGATCTATAGATCTGATAGAATAATGAATAATGACCGCAATGGTAATATGACAATCCGGGATCTGTATAGACTGGATTCTGTGTGGGACAGACGAGCGTAGTGCTGCCATCTGGTTATGATTTTCTGGCCTGCGTGCTGTTGATATTTTCTTCCGTCTTCTTTTTTGCCATCAAAGGCAACTTAGTGAACCCTTTTGGTACTGGCTCGTTGCAGATATTGTAGATAGCGTAGATAAAAGACGACGCAAAAATGCAAATGTAGCAGAAAATGTAACATATTGCCGCCGAGTATATACTTATACAAACAGAAAACCAGTGCTCTTTCCGACTAATATCAATTTGAGAGCTTCCCAATCTCGGCTAGCTTTGCCGGGAACTCGTCCCAGTGCTGCATAATGACAATAGCGCCCGCATCGCGTAGCTCCTTCTCAATCGACTCCTTGCGGTCTTCCGGGTACGGGCCAACATAGCCAATCACCGGGATCTTGGCACGCGTTGCGCTGAGCGTGCCGGAGCGACTATCTTCGACGGCGACACTCTGGGCGGGCTCGACACCGAGTTCCTTCATCGCGTGGAGGTAGACGGCAGGGTCCGGCTTGCTGGTGGGCACGGGCAGGCTGGTTGCTGCGGAGTACACGTGGTCGGCTGCAAAGTACTTGTCAAAGCCCACGACCTCGAGACTGACCTTGACACGGCGCAGTGCGGAACTAGACACCACCGCGAGAAGATGGGAGCCGCCCTTGGACAGCGCATCAAGCTGGGGCGCAACGCCAACACACGGCGACAGGCTCTGGCGCAGCTTGGCAATTACGACGTCCTCCTCGCTGAGCACATACTTTTCAACCTCGTCGGCCGACAGAGGGAAGCCGTAACGATCCTGCAGCGACTTGAGCATGCCGCGGAAGTTCTGGCCGACAAACTCTCTGATAAGAGTCGGGCCTGTGAAGTTGGGCGACGGGTTGACGCCCTTGCTGACACAGATCTGGTTCAGCAGGTCGGCACAGCCCTCAAATGCCAGCTCTTCTGACAACACGAGCGTGTTATCGCAGTCAAAGAGAATTGTGTCAATCTTGCCCATTTTGTAGGTGTTGAGGAAAAGTAGTATGGGTGAGTGTAAGTGGTAAAGACTGGGGAAGAACCTGGGGAAGATGCGCAGATGGGGTGAAGAAAGATGGAGAAAAAGGCAGGGAAGAATGGTAGAATGAAATACGAAGAGGAGAGAAGGAGAGAAGATCAAGAGGGGCAGTGATGAGGGCCGGGAAGGTGGACGTTTAAGAATAAAACTGGGGAGTTGGAACGGAGAGGCTATCTGCGGGTTGAGCAGCCAGAGAAAGGAGCAATGGAAATGCAAAAAGGGAAACTAAAAAAGGTAACGGGTCGAAAAACGCAAGAGCAGTGAGCGGCAGTAATACTAATATGTGTATGTACAGAATCGAATGAAACGACTAAAGTGGATCTAGAAACGGCATAGGAAGCTGCCCAGGATTGCTCTTTCCTCTTCTGACAGCTCCAACACCCAGTCACAGTTGCCCGTGGCACTGCATGGTTCTGTATTCATGTGCATTTATGCATTCTGCGGTAATTCTCGCTACTATTTTCCCGTGTCGTCGGTCGTTCTTTCCTCGGTTGCCTCGTTTTCCTTGTTTCCCTGGTTTTTGTCTTGTCTTGTCCCTCGCTCCTTCTCCATTCCGCCCCAGGACCCTCATCTCGGCCGTTCTTTCCTTTGCCGGCCCGGATACGTTGCATTTACACCCTGCTCCTTCCGTGTCTGTCTTTCCATTGTCCCGTCTACCCGCGGGCAGTTGCTCAAAACGAGTCATTTTTTATCTCTACGGAGTAACGTGCTAACACACCTTAATAGTATGCCCTTTCCATATTTGGATTGTTAATTATCAAACATAAAACAAGCTCAGTTGTTTACTTCGTGTTCCCGGGCACATGTAGAAACCCCGCCCAGTGTCGTCATAGGTGGGGGATTCGGTTCCTGGACTGCAGCTACTGTGTGATGCACTCGAGCTGCACAGCTCCGCTACCCCCAAAACCGAGATCCACAAATTCCACGTGATGGTTCATGTTGTACATTGTTGTCGAGCAAGAGCATCGACTGCTCGAGACATCGTGAACTTTGTAAACTTGCCATACGAAATCTAATAATTTCATTGGTACTTGCTACGATCATACTATTCTACTCCCGAATTTAATGTGATTTTATTTATGTTATTACCATAGAGTTTAGCGCATTGCTCGATGAGCTATACTACCGCTCTAGATTTATCCTTGCTATCAAGAAGAATTAAATGAAAACAAATCAGAGCCAAAGCAATAGAGACATGATGCTGGTCCTTTAACGATGTACATAGTGCGAGGAACACGATCAGCGAAAGAAACTAGAAAGGGAACGCCTCACACAAGAGAAGCTAGAGCGACTAGAGGAGGAGTTGAAGGGGGCGAGGGAGAGACGGTCTGACGCTCGGGATGTGAAGAGGGACACGAGGCAGCGAAAAGCTCGCCCAACAGGCGCGTATGTGCCGAGGCCGCCCACGAACGACGAGTTGAACAAGTGGCATGTTGCCGATACAAGGATGCCACACAAGGAGCCCATACCGTATAGCGATACCGCGCTGCATTTGGCTCGGGCGGCATCTGGGCAGGCAGCGTCCAGAGCAACAATGTCCAGGGCGGTGACGCCAAAGCCCCCACCCGAGAAGACGAACAAGTCGCCGCCCAAGTCGAAGCCGCCCACCAGAAGTAGCACGCCGGCACTCGCCAGCTACACCCAGAAGGGCCGGGAACAGCAGACACAACAAAGACATGCAAAGCCATCGTCACCCTCACCCTCACTCGGCCTCGGTCTTGGCCTCGGCCTCGGCCATGCTGTCCCGCAGCAGACACAGAACGGGGCCGCACAGCAAGAACGAGACCGTTCGGCAAGGGAGCTGGAGGTGCCTTCCTTTATGAAGAACAGACGGCGCTGGGCATCCATGTCCTCGTTGTCGACGTCATCGGAGGAGGAGTCCATCCAGCAGTTTGACAGGGAGCACATGGGGCTCAAGAACAAGAACAAGGGCAAAGTCAAGGGCAAGGGCCAGGCTGTCTCAGGGGGGGCACAGGACAACGCGAATCCACGGCTCAACGGCCCCAGAAGACCAGCGCCCAATAATTGGTCTGGAGGAGCTGCACTCTAAAAGGCTGCTGGTGCAACATCTGTGGAGGCTGGATTGTTAAGAGTATGCCAGTAGACATAAGCACGCAGTTATGCATGAATATTAATGTATAGATTCAACGCCAATATGTAGTCGCTATGTGTAAAATGCAAAAATACCAAATAGAACGCCAAATAATCAAATCAGAGAGGAGGCACCTCCTCACGGCAAATGGGGCACTGCAGACGCTTGTTCAGCCAGCCGACCAGACACGTGGTGTGGAAGATATGCCTGCACGGCGTAGCCATGTACTGTCGTCGTGCAAAGACGCCAGCCACGCCGCCCTCTGTCGGGTCGGTGACGCCTGCCCGCACCAGCGGCACATCCAGCGTCTCGCAGCAGATGGGGCAGTCCATGGTCCAGATGTTTGTCGTCGCCGATGCTCCCAAGGGGAGGCTGCCGGCGGCCTGCGCCTTGGGCATGTCATCTGCAGAGGTTGATACCAGTCCGATAGGCAGGCCGCCCGTCTCCAGATCGTCCTCGCGCAGGACGCGGTGGTAGTCCCAAGCTTCCGACACCCAGCTCTTTGGAATACCATAGCGCGGGCCCAGTGCATCCTGGAACGCCAGCACAAACAGCTGGATCCAGACCCAGGCAGCCAGGATGGCAAAGGATACCCCGTCAGTCTCGGCAAACAGGATATTATCCGATCGCAGGTAGAAATAGGCAATGGGCATGAGGCGCAGGATAGACTGCCCGATCATGAATCGCCATGCAAATGCGCGACGGCTATTCCGCTCAATGTTGCGGATAATCTGCGGCACCCACATTGACAGGTAGATGGATCCAATCAAGTTGGTGTAGTATGAACGCACAGATGCCCACCACGACGTTGCCGCCAGACTCATGAACAAGAGGATAACTCCGATCAGCGACATGCGGGCGACAACAGTCGAGAAGGGGATCGATTGGGGCACGGCAGCAGTCGGTCTTGCGGCAGTAGCTGGAGCTGGCAAGAGTGGCGCTGCGGTCGTGGCTGACGTCAATTCGTTTGCGGCAATCTCGGCGTCGATATCCTGGTCGGACGGCACAATGATCGGCGTAGTCTCAGCACGGGTGGCGCGGGCGGCATGGTGCGCTCTAAGGCGGTCTCGCACGCTCTGCTGGTGCTGCTGGGCCTGCTGCTGGTGCTCGCGCTCCCGCCGCCGACGTTCGGGTTCTTGAGATCCGTAGATTTCCGACAAAAAGTAGCCGCCAGCAATGGTTGACGCGAAACCAGCGAAAGTCACAGTAAGCGCGGGCAGGAGACTGGCTGATGCAGTCAGCGACCAGGTTGATGCGATGGCAAGCACCAGTCCGTCGGCCAAGACCATGGAGGCCATGGTGTAGAAGCTGATGCGGCCAAGAGTAGAAGGTGTCGACGTTTCGCGCGCCTGGCTGAGGAACAGCTTGATCTGGCAGAAGAGCACGGCAGCAAGCGTAATCATCCACATCCGCGCCTCGTATATAAACTCCTCCACCTTTCGCCCTCGCAAGTGCCGAAACTCGGACGGGCCAAACTTTGGCGGGCCCTTGGTCTCAACAAAATACCCGCAGTCGGGCGAAAAGAGGACCGCCGACATTTGAATCTCAGGCACGCCGTGGTGGAAAATCGGGGCACCGGTAGGAAACCGTAGCTCGTTCTCGATGCCCAGCATTAGCTGTGTCATGTCGTCCTGGTTATAGTCAAAGTCCTCGGGGAGGGCTCGCGCTTCCAATGCGGACGAGTTGCCAGAGGCGTCCCTGGCCGACAGCCCAGCGGCAGACTTTTGTGCCTTCTTTCGTGGCAGAAAGTGCGACGCATCGAGAGGGTGTATCTGCAGGTACATGAGGTACTCGCAGCGTGGAATTGGTGTGAGGCCGTCAGGGATCGCATCTATTGTCGACGACCATAACGGCGTCGAAAGTGCTGGGTCGGGAGCGCCAAACGATCTTTCGCTCTCGCGCTCTTTGAGGGCTTTGTCAAGGGTGCCCTTGAGCAGGCGCTGACTGGACAAAAAGTACTCTGGGTTCGGTGTGAGATGGGGGAGGCCAAAGATGCCCGAGAACTTGTCACTGGTCGTCGTGAGAAGCAGTGTGCCCTGGCGTGGCCAGTGTACGCCGTACAACTTCATGTCGTACGCGCTTCCAGTGCCCTCGATGTCTTCAATTGTCACTGTGGCCGTAGCTGACCGGATCGCCCCGCCTGTAGGAGGGCCAGTGCTTTTGAATGACTCTTCGGGAAATGTAATCTCGTCGTCCTGGTCGCTGATGCGGATGATCATCTTGCCAGATGGCCCTGTAATGTTGCGACCCCAGTCCATTGTGGTCATTGGGGAGAACATGTTAGACTGTGTTTCTTCCTTCTTGTCTGTTTCTGCGGCCGTTTCTGGTGTTTTGGTTTTGGCTGTTTCAACTTGGTTGCCGCTGCTTTCCGGTGTGCCGTCGGTACCGTCAACAGCCCGCCGTTGTGAGGCAGGGGCCGTATCGGAAACATTAGTCCCGTGTTCGTGGTCCCCAACCGTATTGAGTGACATGAGAGATGTCAGATTGTAGCTTGTGGCATAGCGTGGAAAAGACGCCGGACTGCGCTCCCAGGATCCGGACACTGAGCCCGTGGCATTCTGCCAGGTGAGCATGGTCAGGCCCTTGTCCCACAGACTCACGCCATCCACGAACGGGTACGCATTGCGGCTCCATTCTAAGCAGCGCCGGCGAAAACGCTCCAGATCGCCCCAGGCCAGGCCATCCTCCTTTCGGAAGCCGGTGATGTTGAGATATTTGCCCTCGGGGGTAGCTTCGATCTTGTCTGTGCCATCGGTACCATCGGCACTGCCGGAATCTCCCTCCGCGTATGATATTGGGTCAAAATCGCCCCATTGCGAGTTCTGCATGGTGTAGTAGGACATGCGCTGTCGTTGCACCTTTTCGAGGATAAGCGACGGCGCAGACAGGATGCCGCTCGTCACTTCATTGCTGGTGTTTAGCCAGAGAATGAACATGATGAGCAGGATAAACCTGGCATTGTCCTGTGGCTGCGGCATCTTGTTCTTTCTGCCCGTGTTCTCTCTATAGGAGCTTTCAGCGGTCGCCTTGTGCCAGCTGAAGAGTGTGTAGGTGTATTAGAGCCCCGTGAGGATGGGTGGTCGGTAGTTGGCCGTCGTTGGACTCGGCGAGTGCTATCGATAGGAGACCATTGTTTGGAAGACGCAGAGGCGATGAGCGCGGCGAAGCTTTGCAGAGATTGCTGATGTGGCGAGGCCGAGGCAAAGTTGTGCTTTGGGCTGTTGGAGCAGCTGTCGATGGCGAAGCCAGCAAGGGGCGTCGACGGCAGTCGCGGTAAATGGAGGTGGCGACTGTGGCTTCTGAAGCTCGTAGTGTATGGCTGCTAACAAAGGCTGCGGATGTGTTATAGCTGAGACAGGGCCGCGATGTCAGATGTAAGTTCCTGGTCCGCCGTGGGCTAGAAAATGGATGGGAGGCGAGTTTGGAGTAGGAGTCTGGAGGTAGGTGCGATCTCGTGATCCCGGTCGCCTCTGCACCTGTCAATTACGTGGATCGCTCCTTCCCCATACAGCCGTGTATGATGACCCATATATTACTACTTGGGGCTAAGCGGAATCGACTTTGTCGAGCATGCAGAGACCCACAAAACTACGAGTGTAAGTCAAAACGCAAGCTGCCCGACACTGCATCTCGACGTCAGCTACATCAGAAGCCATCTGCATCGCAAGTCATCAGATAAGCCGGCACAATAAGGCTAAAATTTAAATACTATGGCAGCTCCTGGTGTTATAAAGCTGTCCTCAAGCCCGCATCGCAATGTCCCTCCAGACCGGCCACCGTCCTTTGCTGGCGGCCCTCGTGCATCCAGCTTCCATCCAGCGTGTTTGCCATCTATTACCGCCCATCAGGTGCTGCCCGTCAGTCACAATGCCCTCTTTTACGGGGCACAGCCAACAAAAGATTTTTGTTCCCGCACTTTCTCTTTTTGTTATTAAGAGTTGCCATACAAAGAATGCCTTTTAATCTTGTCCATCTGGTGCTTGTTGGCGGCAAAGTCATCACATCAAAGTACTTCATCTACAGCCCGGAAAAGTGCAGCTATGAATGTAAGAGGGAAATGACTAGTAAAATTTTACAACCACAGTAGATTGCCTACAGCCTTTCTCTAAGTCTCCTAGACCCTTGACCCTTTCTATTTCCATTCTAATCCGGTTTTTTCCCTCCTCTTCATCTTCTCGTCTTCATCTTCATCGCCACCTTTATCTTCAATTTCCTTCGTCTTTTTCCATACCCTGTAACCCTATATTTTTTCTAATTTTCTTCTACTTCTCCAAAACCTTTCTTAGGAGAGCCGGCAAATTCCAGCTCAAGAGCAGCAGCGCCTACGGTCACTACACTTCCCTATCGACGGGCGCCATCATAGTGTGCCCACTTTGGCTACATAATGAACTCGGAAACAGAGCCGCCAGCGCCGGGGGCCTTGTCGACAGCAGAGGCCCTGTCAACTCAAGCTCCTCTAGTCGAATCTTCACCCGCTATGCCGACTAGAGAACGAGGCCCGCTCCAGCTATGCACTTTTCCTACTGAACTGGTCGCGATGATCTTCAGTGACCCCATCCTTACAAGTGCCGACCAGCTGGTTGCCGCGCAAGCATCCAAGAGGCTGCGTGCCATTGTCTTGTTTATAAGCCCGATTCCATTATTGATTCTGGACAAGTGCAGAGCTGATGGCAAGCCTATTTCCTGTTTGAGGCGCATATTTTTCTCAGGGCTTCACTCGATCGCCGAGACACAAACCATGCTCGCCGTATGCCAGCCCTGCATGACTATCCACAACATGGGGCTGGGCCCAAAATACAACCTGCCGCCATGTTTCGCAAAGGCAAGACGCAAGTTGCTGGCGTCGAGCCCTACTATCCCGGAAACACACTGCAAGTGGGAGGTGATCAAGGCTTCCAGCAGACTGAAAGGCCCGTCCATGCTCCCGACAGAGCACACATTTGTCCAGCTTGCACTCAAGTACACAAAGATGCAACTGGAAGATCCACACGCTCTTGAAGGCATTACCGCCTATGATAGGAAAATGCTGGAATGGGCCCTGCAGCCGGCGTTGCAGTACAGTTCTGAACCAATGCCCATCTCGACGCCAAGTGTAAAGGTTTTTTGTGCCCAGTACCCCAGGGTCACGAATAACAAATACGGCGAGCTGCGCTACGTTGTCAAGAGCCAGTACCTCTTGCGAAGCTGTCGATGGTTTACACCTGTGTCGAAGAAGTCGCAGGCGCCCGAAAATCAGGCATACGGGAGAAAAGGGCTCGATAGACAGTTACTGCCTCTCAGATCGAGTGACGTTGTTTACCTGGGACTCTGTCCTCACCAGATTGTCAGTCCCCAGCAGGGCTATGAAAACGAGCGGGTGGACAGGGAAGGTGGCGTCCAGGAGCGGCCCAGCATGGGCCATGGCAAGCTCGTGGCGGCGGTTGAGCGCGGATGGTGCCGCACCAAGTACCACACACTGCGCCGATTCCCACAGCCGAAGCCCGAGCAGGAGCCCAGGCCGGAGCTGAGGGCAAACTTCGATATGAATTTCGATCTGCTTGACAGTTCAAGCTACGCCAACGACCTTGTCCATCAGGCACTGAGCGACCCTTCGCCGGAGCAGCTGGGAGCCTGCTGCCCGCTGTGCCCAACAGATGTTTTTGTCGGCACCAGAGACAGCGGTCGTGAGCTGTGGATATACACATGGCGCGACTTTGGGCCCTACAGTGGCCCATCCAACTATACCTGGCAACAGCACGTCCTCGGTTCCAACCTGTTCTACGGCACGCCGCAGGACAACTTGGAGGATCGCCCAATGAACTGGCAGCCGCACTATAACCTAAACTCGGGCGACGAAGGCATTGCGTTCTTTCAGAGAGAGCAGGACTACAGTGCCTGGAGTCTGTATGAAGGCACCGAGCTAAAACAACCAGCCTTTTCCAAGGTGCAAATGTATAAGAAGCACCTAAAAGCCAAGTCGTTGAGACTGATGAGCGTGGTCCCCAGGTTGGCCTGGCACAACCTAGCTGTTATACAGGGGATCGAGAGGATTTAATCTAGTTAGATGGAGTACATGTTCTAGTAAATGGAATGTCTGTAATGCGTGCTGAAACTTGGGGTTGATCGTGGTATCTCACTTTGTTCGGAGACCATGCAAGCTAAGCTGTCTCCCGGAGGTTCTTAGTTCTTTACATTTAATTATAGCGAAACCATATTTATATGTTAGTCATCAAAGGAGATTTATATCGTCGCAATGAATTCAACCAAAGAAAATAATAAATCAAGATGGGAACGTATAGAATAAAGAAGGTGATGACAGAAAAGCGGTCAAACAAGTTTCTGCCTCTCTGTAAAAGACGGGTTGGCCGGCAGGCCGGGGAAGTACCGAGTAACAACCTCGGCCGCTCTGGCACGTCCGCATACCTTCCAAGTATGCAGGGCGGTCGAGAATCTGCTCGCTGTGGAGGGCCGGAAAGTCTCGCCGAAAATAAATCGGCCGGAAGCAAGAAGAGTGGGATTTATGCTGGATGGTCACTACAGCCTGCGGGTGCTAGACCGCAAGCTTGTGCCTGTAGCGATCGTGGTAGGCGCGGGTGTTTGCATGGTGGTCGCAGCTATCGTCGTCGTCGGTGATAGATGAGTTGTAAGGCATAGAAGGAGTGTGGAGAGACAGAGGGTAGTCGAAATAAACTAAATCGAAGGCGACGGGACGAAAATAAATTATAAAAGTTTTAAATAAAAACGACGATGTAGAAGACGGTAAAGTAAAAATATTTAACGGATTAAAATTATGAAAAGTGAATGCTCAATTAATAAAAACAGACACTCTTAATTGATGACAGAAAAGTGGTTGTATTGGACTAAATTAGAGGGTATATCGAGGAAAACACCTTGTAGTGGGAAGACCCACTACGACAGAAGGCACGGGCGAGGCTGTCTCGCTGTTGATGGTGGTAGATTTATGGGGCTTGTCCAAGGCAGCGAATAGGATCCGTCCTCCCCATGCCGCGATAGCTCCCTACAAACAACACCTCCTTCAGTTCCACACTCTCACTGTCTCGCTCACTCTCACACTTATCGTCGCATTCTGCAAAACCGCAATAATGTCTTCAAACAGTAACAACAACAACAACAGTAACAACAACGACTCCAGTCAAACCATGGTAAGGCCCTATAACCGCATGCGCGCTATACAGCACTACAGCGCCCCGGCTGGCTGACTAACGCATGCCTAGTCGTCTGACGACGCCCGCGCCGACCTCACGGCCCAGCTGGACGACCTTCTCAACACTGTGTCCAACAAGTTTGCCGGTGTGTCGAGCGAGATCTTTGCCAAGAGTAGGTTTCTGACACGTGCTGTGCCAGCTCTAACGAGTTCAGCGGGATACTATAACTAACCGTTTAGTGGATGAGATGTCCCGGCGTCTGGACAACCTCGAGTCGGCTCTGAAGAGCAAGGAGGACGGCTCAAAGCCATAGGTTGAGCATGCAAGTAGCCGTGGCCTAGAGCCGTGTTTTCCCGTCTCACAAGCCAGCATAATGATACCATTGATACAGCCTATTAAATTACATCTTGACCATGGTCAACCCTTTTTTTCTATTTTTCAAAAGTTTACTTTCATCTGCTACAAACTCAAACAACTCATAATGTCTTGATTTTCTTCATCTCTTGCTTGTCGTAATCAGTCAGATTGCATTCTTCAGCCTTTTCGTCTAAAATATATACTTGTTGAGCCAGTTAGAGATGATCTCTCGAGTCTTCAACGGTGGATTATGTTCTCGTGATACCTACGCAGCTACTTTACAGCTCGTCCTTGACGTCGTCGTCAAGGTTCTTCTCGGCCGGCTTCTCGGTAAACTTGCGCAGGATGTTGGTCTTGCTGGTCAGCTCATCGATCTTGGTGGCAACAAGACCGCCCTTGCCCAGAATGCCCTCGAGGCGGGCCAGCTCCTTGGCAACGTAGCCCTCGTTGGCACTCAGCTTGTCAAAGATGCGCACATAGTACTCGGCAAACTTCTTGCCGGCCTGGCCCTGCAGGACATTGGCGGCCTTCTTCACCTCCTTGGCAGCCTCCTCAATGGTGGCACGGCCAGCAGCAAACTTGGAGACAAGCAGGTCCAGCTCGTCAACGGTGCCGGCCTTGGCGTCGAGACCGCCACCGACAGTGCGGTGGGTGCCAGCCTTTTCGTTGATAAAAGTGACAAAGTCCTGCTGGTTGCGGCCGCCAGTGTACAGCTGGGGCTCCTTGCTGCCCTTGGGGAAGAACTTGATGGTGGGGTACGACTTGACGCCCTGGTCCTTGGCCAGCTGCTTGGAGTTCTCGGCCTCGGCGTCAACCTTGGCAATAACAACGCCGGACTCGACAGCAAAATCGGCGGCAACCTTCTCCCAGATGGGCGCCAGACTCTTGCAGTGGCCGCACCAGGGAGCAGTAAAGGCGACCAGGACATCCTGCTCGGCACCAATGGTCTGGTCAAAGGTCGACTCGGTCAGCATCACAACGTCGCTGGGCGCGGCAACCTTCTTGCGGGCCTTGACGCCGGTCTTCTCGGTGATAAAGTTGGTCAGGCTGTCAATGTCGCGACCGCCCTGGTAGTCAACGGGGTCCTTGCTCTTGCCATCAAAGAACTTGAGGGTGGGGAAGCCCTGGACGCCGAAGCGCTTGCCCAGGCTCTTCTCAGCATCGGCATCGACCTTGGCGATCTGCACGGCGTCGGAAAAGGCGAACACGCCAGCCAGATCCTCGTAAACGGGAGCGAGGGACTTGCAGTGGCCGCACCAGGGGGCAAAGAACTCGACAAGGGTGGGCTTGCCAGACTTGAGGACAACGTCGTCAAAGTTGGAAGGGATAAGGTCGAGGACAGCCGACTTGGCAGCAACCAGGCTGGCCAGGCCGGTGACGGCGAGGAGGGAGAAACGCATGTTGATGTTGGTAGTTTGTTAAGAGGCTGGAGGCGAGTTAGAAATGCTTGTTGAGATTGCAAAGAGAAAAGAGTGAGAGAAAACACAGAAAACACAAGACAGTTGGCGAGCGTGTGACGAATGAGTGATGAGAGATGGCTGGGTAAAGCAAGCTGCAGGGAGCTTCAAGCTACTATCACAAGAATCACGAGATTGATAAGGTGCAGACCAAACACAGATCAATCGAAGAGGAAAGGGATGAAGAAGCAAACAAAATGCAAGACATTGACTGACAAGAAAGAGGCGGTACTTACAGCTCTGATTGGGTCCTCGGGGTGTGATGCAGAAACAAAGAATGGTCTTGACGGCGGACGGCTGTAGGTTCACCTGATATGGCTTTGAAATCCAGAGCTGCCTCCACAGAAGATGCCACTTTGCAGCTTGGCACAAGCTGTTCCAGCTCCCTGCTCGGACTCCTGAGCTGGCACTGTACGGAGTATGATTATATAAGCTAAAATGATGCTAGCCGGGTATAGCCAGCCCCGCCAATCTTATCGATTGTATCACTCTATCGCCGGCTATCGACAAGACACATTGTTCTCCACTTTCTCCAAGTCATGCGCCACATGTTCTCGCCACACTTGATGGTTGGTTGGAGTATGGGTTTTGCAACGCACAAATCCCAGCGCGCGCCTTGCAAATTTGGAAAAAAATTATCTAAGCACGAAAAAATTCCCACCCCAGGTGTGGATTGTGGTGGTAGGCTTTTTTGACCCTTTTGCTCTTTCACTTTCTCGATTCCCTAATCCGCCGACATTTTCATCTACCGACAACCACGACACCACCTTTGCCAATCGACAAGAAATCATTCTTTTTCGACACACACAACCGCAATCATGTCTCACGAGTCTGTTTGGAACTCCCGCCCGCGTTCGTACGGCAAGGGCTCCCGCCAGTGGTACGCTTTACACCCCAAGACGACGACTTCACGATGAGAGAGGAGGATGGCATCATGGGGATGGGAATGGGAATAGGAAACGGAAAGAGAAGGGCCATTTTTGGGTTATTGTCCAGTTCCGGCTATTGCTGGAATATGGTTGATTTATGCCCGATTTGTGACAAGAAAGAGACGGGCAAGGTGGAAGGGTGGGAATGCGAATCTCTCTTCTCCCACAGCAGAGCAGATCTCCAATCCCAGCCCGAGAAAGAATCACACATGCCCGGAGGAAACCATCAGTCAGGAAGGACACCTCGGACCGCCCAGCAAATCACACAGCACCCAGCCAAGCCCATACACACATGGAACCCCTGCTAACAATACAGCCGCGTCTGCGCTCACCGTGCCGGTCTGATCCGCAAGTACGGCCTTGACATCTGCCGTCAGTGCTTCCGCGAGAAGGCCAACGACATTGGCTTCGTCAAGCACCGCTAAATGCATCCCCCAATCTAAAACTCTATAAAACCACAAAAAT
The DNA here is from genome assembly GCA_022392935.1 of Ophiostoma cf. undulatum. Taxonomy (NCBI): domain Eukaryota; kingdom Fungi; phylum Ascomycota; class Sordariomycetes; order Ophiostomatales; family Ophiostomataceae; genus Ophiostoma; species Ophiostoma cf. undulatum. Next base: position 597,650 of record JAKRGL010000042.1, on the reverse strand, counting down.
CCAATACAAAAAAAATGACACCCCAACGTTCCGAAAAGCCCGTCGCCGCCGACAGGGATACCACACATCACAATCCCCGGCAAACGACGACGACAACACGACAACAAGGATAGCGGGTGGACGGGGATGTGGGAGAATAGAATACGCGCATGGTTTTTTCTTTCTTCTTGTTATATGTTTGGGAAACGAGGGACGGAATTACAAAAAGTTCAGCAACACTTTGCGGCAAGGAGACAACGGCGATGGGTATTCTATTTTGATTCCTACCTTTTATTATATCAATATTAAAACGTTTCTTCAACCAACTGCATGGATTGCAGCCCGGGTCGCCGCACTTCTTCGGTGTGTTCTGTCTTCCAGCCAGTCCGTCGCTGTATTGTCAGCCAATGGGTGGCCGTACTCTCGCATTGAGGCCAGAGCATTACAGACTCACAGTGAATGTGGTGACAAGAATAACTCGGGATGATGTTACGTACATGTCTGTAAACTAGAGTCCATTGACCGCCCCATGGGTAGTTGCAAATATGCCGGCCCGCCGTGAAGCATTGCGAATGATATCGAGAATGACTAAACAACTTCATCAGCATTCAAGATTCAAGAAAAAGCCCAACATGATAGCTCTACACTTGTGCATCCACAATCTAACAAGGCCATTCGCCTGTAGTCTTGATACGAATAAATATTTAATAATTTACATGAGCGGTGAACCTGTACCAGAAATTGCATACCGAGGGGAGATGGTGGGAAATATGAAAAAATAAACGAAAAAATAGATACATACATATGCTTGACCGTAGACAGCATAAAAGCGAGCCACTGCAGAAAAAGACTGCAGTGTCGAAGCCAGGAGAGAAACGGCAAAGTTCCGGGCCGTTCTTTTGTCTTTGCGAGCCTGGCCGGGTCTTGGGTATGTCGATATCGACGTCCACGCCGGAGCTCACCGTTGGCGAAAAAAAAAAACGTAGGTAAAAGAGTTGTAAAAAAAAGATATATCTCAGTTCCATTCCAAAGCTTTTATATAAAACCCCTTCCCATGGATTGCCCCCATTGTGTCATGATGTATTTTGTGGCTTTTGACTTTTGACTGTATATTTTATTTGCTTATCATCCTTGATCATTCGCCGATAGCTTACTTGATCATGCGGGTGACAATGCCGGTGGCGACAGTGCGGCCACCCTCACGGACGTTGACGCGCTGGCCGACGTCGACGGCCAGGGGCTGGTGCAGTGTGACAACCATCTCAATGTTGTCGCCGGGCATGACCATCTTGCTGGAGGCATCCTCAGTGCCCTCGGGGAAAGTCAGACAGCAGGCCTCGTCGGCAGTGCGCAGGTAGATCTGGGGACGGTAGTTCTCGCGGAAGCCGGTGTGGCGGCCACCCTCGTCCTTGCTCAGAACGTACAGCGAAACCAGGAACGACGAGTGGGGGGTGAGGGTGCCGGGCTTGCAGATGACCATACCGCGGCGCACATCCTCACGGCGGATACCGCGCAGAAGCAGACCCGAGTTGTCACCAGCGACAGCCTCGTCGCAGGACTTGTTGAAGGTCTCGATGTCGGTGACCTTGGTCTTGATAATCTCCAGGCCCTTGCCGACCAGCTCAACCTCGGTATCCTTCTTCAGGGTACCGCGCTCAACACGGCCCGAGGCAACGGTACCACGGCCAGAGATGGAGAAGACATCCTCAATGGACATGAGGAAGGGCTTATCCAGGTCACGCTGGGGGGTGGGGATCCAGCTGTCAACGGCAGCCATCAGCTCGTCAATCTTCTGCTCGCCAATGTCGGGGCGCTTGCCGTCCAGGGCGCACAGGGCCGAGCCCATGATGACGGGAGTGTCGTCGCCCTCGAAGCCGTACGTGGTCAGCAGCTCACGCATCTCCATCTCGACAAGCTCCAGCATCTCGGGGTCCTCAATGACGTCGATCTTGTTGACAAAGACAACAATCTTCTGCACACCGACCTGGCGGGCCAGCAGCAGATGCTCACGGGTCTGGGGCATCTGACCGTCCGAGGCGGCAACGACAATAATAGCACCATCCATGTTGGCGGCACCGGTAATCATGTTCTTGATGTAATCAGCGTGACCAGGGCAGTCAACGTGCGAGTAGTGGCGGTTGTCGGTCGAGTACTCGATGTGGGCAGTGGAGATTGTGATACCACGCTTGCGCTCCTCGGGAGCCTTGTCGATAGAGCCGTAGTCGAGGAAGCTGGCCATGCCCTTGTCAGCCTGGCGCTTGGTAATGGCAGCAGACAGGGTGGTCTTGCCGTGATCGACATGGCCAATGGTGCCTGGACGGTGCGTTAGCAGTAATTCAAAGATATCCGGGTCAAGACCTATGGGGGGTGCCTACCGATGTTGACATGGGGCTTGTCGCGCTGGTAGACGGCGTAGTTGCGGCAGAAGGTGGTAACCGGCGACGGCTTGGCGGTCTGGCGCTGCAGAGCAACCAGAGGGCTGGTGGTGGGCGACCGCATGACGACGCGGGCCGTCCGCATGAACGGCGCCAGCGTCCGGAGGGTCGAGGCAACCATCGTGGCAGGTGTGTGGTGTGGTAGAGGGATAGAGGAGAGAAAGAGCAAATGAGAGCCGACACGAGTACGTCGGAGAGAATGGGAGGCTCAGAAACTCGATGCAGAGGATACAAAGAGAAGTGGGAGGTGGGAGGTGGGCGGTGGGAGGTGAGGCAAAAGAGGCTCGGAATAGTACGATTTTCACGCAGCGCAAAATTTCGACGCCGATGGGCTTGCTCGGCTGGTTGCCAGCAAAATTTATGGAGCTCTGCCGCCGCTGTACGAGTATTACTCTGTAGCCCGTTCAAGGAATAGAGGGGCCTTGTATGGCAGGAGCTAACGGTGTATATAGAATAAAAACATTAGAATAAATGGATATCCACGTGATAGTCCGGTATATAAAACTTACATGATTGGCCAATTGGGCCTGGTTTGTATTATACTATGTATGCTGCCTGACCAACGACTCCAACATAATAATCTAGGAAACGAGATGAAATCCTATGTATGTAAATTCAATAAATTTAAGAAAATAAATAGTATGGCTAATGTAAATGCTTCGCTAAATCGCCCGTGGAAAACGCCAAAATTTCACCAAATAGTAAAGGTCGAGAAAGTAAATCAAGAGACGGGACGGAGAGGGAGAGGGAGAGAAGAGAGAAAAGAAAAGAGAAAGGAACGTCGGCGGCCAGATGATTATAGCAAATGCCAAAACTAGTACCGCGGGCCGCGTTGAGATTCGGCATCATTGCCCCAATTGGAACCGCCATTGCCGGCACTGTCATAGGTCGGCCGTCTGGGAGGTGGGCCACGCTGGGCCTGGGCAGGCCCTCTGGGTGCCGGTGCAGACTGCTCAAAGTAGGAGCTGTAAGAGCTGTCCTCGGATATCTGCCGGCCATGGCTGAAATCGCTAGGGCCTAGATTACCGCCAAAGTTGCCGTTGCCACCTCCAGGGCCGCCCATTTGTGGCATCGGCGCCGTCATGTTGCGCTGAGGTGGTCCATATGGTGAACCGTTGCCGTTGGGACCGATATTACTTCTTTGGCCATTGGGCGTCATGCTTCGTGGCGCATCCATGTTGGGCTGCGTAATACTCCGCATGGGCGACATCATACCCCGCGGGCCGGGACCGGGCCCCATGCCGCTGTTACCCGGAGCCAAAGACCGTGTTGACGGTGCTGGGCTAGCGCGGCCATTGTTGTCATCGGGCCGGAACGGCATGTAGCGGTTACTCGATGAGGAGTTGCTTGGGTTATGGCCATTCGGCCCGTTGGGGCCGCTTCCGTAGGCAGGCGCAGTCATTGAGCGGTTATCGTATCCGACAGGCGCATGCGTGGGCTCCGGAGCAGCCAGCTCAGCAGACATCATCATAGGGCTTTCTGAGTAGCCGTTGTTTTGATAGTTGTTGTTCTGGAAGCCATTGTTCTGGAAGTTGTTGCCGTTGTTGCCATTGTAGCCGTTGGGGGCATTGTTGTTAAAGGCCATTGATCCGCCAGTGTTGGCACGGTTGAGCTGAGGGGGGCCTCCAGGACCAAAGCTGCGAACAGAAGCGGATGTGCCAGGACGAGCCAGCGACTGGCCGTAGCTGTTGTTCATGTTGTTCATGTTGTTACCATTGTTGTAGCCAGGCATGCCCATGTTTCCACCGTCCATTTCCGGCATCATCGGAAGCGATGGTGCTGGTGACGCCGACCGGCCAGGCTCTGCTGCATAGTTGAGAAGAGGCGCGCGGGTTGAGAAGTTGCCTTTTTGGGGAACATTTCCCATGCTAGACATAGATGTCATTGTGCCAGAACGTGTAGGCTGCATGGGACGTGGTACGGGCGGCTTCTGGTCCATGTTGCTGAGCTCAAACGTGTTGCTGGCAGACGTACCGGGACGCGATGTGTAGGGCGGCAGAGTGGCCATGGTGTCATTGCGCTGAAGCATGAAATCCTTGCCACCAGCAGATGAGGCTGCGGTCGGGGCTCTTGCGAGCTTGTCGTCGGGGCCGATATTAGGAATAGTAGCAGTCTGCTGGCTGGGTGGGAGCACACCAGCCTTTTGGGCCGCTTTGAGCTCGGCCCTTTTGCGGCGGCGCTCCTCTTCCTCAATGGCAGTGTTGACCTTGGTGGACACAATCTGCATGAGCCGCTTATTAGTCTTGCGTGAGCAGTAGCCGGAAAGGCCGCCATCGGCACGCGGAATGTAGCCCCAGAGGAAGAAGACGTAAAAGAGAAAGGCGAGAAGCAGCGACAGGAAGGAAAAGACCCAAATGACAAGCGTGAAGATCATGCCACTGAGAATCAGTACTTCCTGGGCGTTTTCTTCGGCGAGATCACGGAGTTTGCTGAAGAAGTCGAGCAGGGTGTTGCCGACATCATTGCCGCCGGCGACAGCCAGCTGGGCATTGTAGACAGACAAAAGAGTCAGGGCATTGACAACCTGGCGCGGGCCGGAGCAAAGCAGGACACGGATCCAAGATTGGAAGCTGAAGTAGGTGAAGAGAGCAATGTACTCGGCGCCCTTTTTGCTCTTTGTCAGCTCGGCAAAGACCAGGAAGCGCTTCCAGCCCTTGCCCTTGCCCCAGCGGATAGACTCAAGACGAACAGCAAGGTTGTCGAGAAAGGACTCGGCCACACTTCCACGGCGCATGATGATCTGGGCGCGAATATGCTCGTAGCCGATATTTACAAAGGACAAAATGATGCAGATGGAGAAGATCCATTTCGATGCCGTGAAAGAGATGAGCTGGGTAGGCGAGATCTCGGACGACCAACGGTTGAAAACGAGCAGGTTGACGGCCGTGAAGGTATCGACCGCGTAAACAGCTATAGACAGGGCGAGCGAGAAGTGCAAATAGGCGTAGGCAAATGGGGTGAAACAAGAAGTCGACTTGAAGTCATTGAGCGTCTGGGATCGGCTTGATTAGCTAGGTGTTTGATATGGATGGTTACAGATGCAGTCTGCTGTTGCTTACAATGTAATCCCATTTCTGCTCTGGCCGAACCTCGGCTCTCTTTTGTCCGCTGAAGAGGCCCATTGTGAGGTATGTGTGGTTGGGTTATGAGAACAGACGCTGGTGGTGGTAGTACAATATTATATTGTACAGTTTCGTGGGATGTAGTATTACAAAAGAAATTGGTATATATGGCGTGAAATCGAAGAACAGTTGGAGAAACCGGCTCGATGTAAATGGGTATTCAGAGACAAAAAGCAGGACGAAATTAAATCAGATGGCGAAGAAAGCAGTCGAGAGAAGCCGGACGTCGAGAAAGAAAGTCAAAGAGAAAATAACACAAAAAAGAGACGAATGTCGAAGAAAAGATGTACCGGGCCGGCCGTCAAAAGAATAATGCGTCGAGGAAACAGATATAGAAAAGAAGAAAAGAAGCAAATGTTGTCGCCCGCGATGGTTGCTGTCGAAAGAGTTGGGTGGTGAGAGGCAATCCTCTTGTTCTCTTAGAGAGAGAGACGGGATGCCGGTCGGTGTTGTCGACGGTCGTCGCAATCGCAGAGAGTCGACAATCCACTCACTCTCAGATACACGAGGGTATGGCGATGCTCCGATATGAGAGAGTGAAGGCAAGGTCAAAGATCAGAATCGAAGATGAAAATCAAAGACCATAGATCAAAGACCAAGAGAGCCAAGGAGAGAGTAGAAGGAGGATGAAAAACGGAGGATGGCGGAGGATGGCGGACGGAAGATGGAGGACAGACGGCACAGGTAGGAGAAAGGGAATGTGGGTGGTCGTAGGAGGCAGAGAAACGACTGAGGAAGAACGACTAACGCATGGGTAGGCCAGGCCTGGGTATGCAGAAACACCAGGGGGTATCCAGGTGCAGGACAATGCTGGGACCCGTTGCAGTGATGTACTCTGTAGAGTTGCAGAGTTGCAGGCCAGCCCAGGTAACGGAGCCGAAGACTGGGAGGGAGGGGTGGTATTGGAAGAGGGAGACCAAGAAAGGCAAGGCAGAGAGGCAGACGAAAGACAAAGAAAGACAAGAGAGAGGGAGGGAGAAGATGACAAGGGCTGGCGTGTCTCGGTGGGATCAAACGGCCTGCATTCAAGCAACCACGCGAGGAAACCAGGCTTTCGGGCTGGAAAAGATGGTAGCCAGTTGCAGCGCACAGATGTCAGATATGTGGCTCTGTTAATGCACCTGTTGTTTGTTGAGAGCAGTTGAGAAGTCGAGGGCTGGCAGGACAGGCAAGCGTTGAAGAGGCCGGGCGAGGATGCGCGACAGTTGTTGTTTGATCGACAGAAGGGGGAGAACGGCTGCTAAGACAAGCCGGTCGTAGGGCAGTATTAGATATTGTATGGAGTAGCAACACCCTGTACGGAGTAGAGCAGAATGAACGGGAATGAAGTGTATACAGAGAAATGAGATGGTTGCGATGTATTGTTATCCAGGATTCGACAGAAGATGATATAGATGTCGAGAGTCGCGGGGGGGAAAAGCGCCGGGAAGAATGGAAGACAAAGAGACAAGACACAAACAGGACGGCGAGACGAGTAGACGGATCGACGGCGCAAACAAGTTGTCCAAAATCCAAAGCAAAGCAGTGTTTGGCAGGCGTTGACGGTCTCGGAAAACAAAAACGGAGATGAGATGGAACGAGGAGACGATAATACAAGCAGGCAAAGACAAACAGGAACGAGGGCGTCTACAGCGTTTGGGCAAACATGTCGGCGGCTGGAAGAACCGTGGGATATGAGGATATCAAAGACAGGAGTGCTCAGTAGAGAGCCAGCGAGAGGCGGAAGTCTGGAGGAGTGATATTGAGAGGGGGAGACGACAAGAGCAGGGAGCAGAAGAGGGCTCTTGATGAGAGTAGACAGAAACGATGCAATAGGAAAGGCCGGCACGCTATGATGGGGAATGCATTGAAAAGAGACAAGAGGGTGACCGTTGAAGAGGAGAAAGGCAGAAATGGAGATGTAAAATTTGAGGATGTAGAAAAAGAGTCTGCGTTGAGGGGAGGGGGTCATGGGAGGAGGTAAGATAGCAATAAGCATACGATCTCTGTGATTAGTACAAACTGTATGTACTACGTACAGACAGAGAGAAAGGGGTGAAGCGGACCAGGAAGGAAAGAGCAATGGCAGCAACTACTATGTACGGAGTACTATGTAGATATGGTAATATTCCGTAGAAAGAGGAAGGAGGGTCGCTCACGGGCCACCCCTACGACGCCCGTCTACACACCCCTGCAGCCAGGGGTGTGGTATTTATTTAGATATTTGTTGCTATTTGTTAGATATTGAATTCAAGTGCTTTATGAGTGCATTGAACTTTGGATTTACTATGAGATTTCCATACGAGTACGACATAGCACGTACGTAGCAAGTCGGCTACGAAGTATTACCGTAGTATGTATACAAGCGAGGAAGAGAGAAGGAAGGACGACCACGCCTTCCTAATTCGTTAGCGATACCGAGCGACAGACTTCGTAAGCAGGCTGCTCTACATCCTTATGATATTACTCTATTGCAGATGGGGGGAGATAAAGAAATAATAGAAATATGGAAACAATCAAAAACGTGAAAGAGTACAGACAAAGAATACACACCACGACAAGAAACAAACCAAGCGAGACAAGCCTCACAAGACGGATGCCGCCGCATTGGTCTGGGGAGAGCCACGCTTGAGCTGCCAAGAAAGAAGGCCATGATAGAGATGCCAGGCTAGCATATCACACGTAAATAGAGTCTCAAAGAAAGAAAGCGCTATCAAAGAAAGCGCAAACCTGCACAAATGTCGGATTGAAAGGATGTCTGAACGGCTCGCTGGCTCAGGGGCAGGTAATACAGAGTAGAGTGCTAGTTTAGGCCCAATTAGTGTAAGATACAGTAGCGCGCTTCTGCAAGGGGCATAGAGACACTAGTCTATTTCAGGTAAAGTGAACTTCTCAGACAGGCTACTTGCATCTTATTGGCCAACGGCGAAAAGACCCCTGGCGAGGGGAACTCGGAGGCCGTTTCCTCACTGGCCAGTTCAGTCTTCAAAGCTTCACAGTATTCCTGCGCGATCTGTCTGCAGAGAGCCGCCGGCGTCGCGCCTTGCATCTTGAAACACAGGGGGGGAAGTAAAGACTAAAAATATGGCGATGGTGTACAATGTAAAACAAGAGGCCTGGTTATTTTCAGTATTTTGAATAAATGCTTGAGTTATATTTAAATAGTATTTAAATGCATCTACATGATAGTGATTACATAATCCGCGCACATCAGACGAAATCAACTGAGGACCTCAAAAACCAAGAGCTCGAAACAAGGCTCGGGTCTGACTGGCTCGGTCTAAATGGCTCGGGTCATTGAAGAGGCGACTCGGCGAACCAGTGAAATTGCCCGTCCCAAAACGTGAGTGTGTCGCTGCCAAACCGTGTCCAGCGTGGCAATAAGCATATAAATAGAGCTACGTAGGTCTGTACAAGTACAAGCAATAAGAGCACTCGTATTTCACAGGCTCGGAGAAATTAGTACAGACAAGACATGCCAACGGCTGCTGTAATATAGCGTAGATTGTGCTGTCTTGGCTTTGCAACGGGGCTGGCGGAGTCGAGTAAATTGCACTGGAGTTTGATTCTATTTCTATTCGAGAAAGGCTTGTAGTATTGTGTATCTTGTATCTTATCTTGTATCTTGTATCTTGTCTAAATGCATCTATCGGCTCACGGCACAGTCTTGTGGTCTTTGCTCCGTACAGAGTATGTATGTTTCCGATATAGAGACGGTCTTCTTCTTCCACTTGCATGACAAAATCGTGGCCCTCTTGAATAGGGCTAGATGAGTGATCGCTGCTGAACACAGAGTAGTGATAATGATAATCTTTCCGATCGGCGGCCAGAGATTGCCAACCTTTGTACTCTGTAGGCTGTCCTACTAAGCTCAATATTTGACAACCTCCAAGGTTGGATCTAGTCGTGGTCAACTCTTCACCTCCTGCCCACGTTTTCCAGTAGCAGCACTCCGTACTATGTAATAGTACTCTGTACTAGTACCCTGTGATTCATTTCTGCTGTTCTGCACTTCGGATCATAGCTGTCAGATGACCTAGCCCGCCCTCGCTTTCGCTTCGGCTTCGGCTTCCCGCTTTTGTGCGGTCGCATAGTCGTCGGGGAACTTGGTCATCAGGTCCTCCTCGATCTGCACGCTGAGCTCGTCCGTCAGGAACTTGTGGTACGCAAGCTGCAGCTCCATTGATTCCTGCTCCGTCAAGCCCTGCGCCGTGCCGCGCCGCCGCGACCAGCTGGCTGCCGTCTCCTTGAGCGAAGCGTCCGCGTCCGCGCCACTCGGGTCCACAAACTCGTACGCGCGCCACTCCGTGTTCTGCCACCCCGTACCGCGGGCCGGCACCATGCCGTCGTAGTCTTCCGTCATAAAGTGCAGGAATCCGCCGTGAGTCACAACAGCTATCCGGTCGTCGGGCCCGAGGTCCTTGGTCAGGTCGCGCAGAATCAGCCGTGCCGACCGGCCGCGTGCTTTCAGCGTATCCAGATCGGGGGCGTAGGGACTGCCCTCGCCCTTGTGGTTCCACGCCGGGTGCACGCGCGACAGGTCGACCTTGTCGGCGGCAAACTCCTTCTCCAAAACCGTCCGCTTCGAGCCGACGTCGGACGGAAGGGCCGATAGTTCCTGCAGCTCGGGCAGGCCCAGCACGACAAGGCCACGGTCCGAGGCGGGTGCAAAAGAGTGCAGAGCTGTCTGCAGTGTGCGCCGAAGCGGCGATGCTACCAGCATCTTGACAGTGTCCTGGTAGGGGTAGAGGGCCTCGAGGGCCTTGCACTGCTCCTCGCCGAGAGGAGTCAAATTGGGGTCGTGCATGGTCCAGTTCTCTTTGCACAAATTGTGGTAGCCCTGCGCATGGCGCACAAAGTCGATGACAACCATATCGTGTGGATATATGTTGTGTGTAAACCAAACTCGTTGCAGGTGTTGTTTGCTGATGTCGACAGACAAAGCTCGGTCGATGACGTTGGGGGAGTGTGGGATAGTCGGAGTCGATGCCAGTGCAGGAAACAATCAAGCGTTCAAGCAGCGGTGTCGATTATATATAAGGAAATACTATCTACAATACTAAAGACAATGCGACTCACAAAAAACGGAGAAATTTAAACAATCAAGCGCTATGAGCACGGCATCATCGCCGGAGTCGCCCAGCAGCCTGTGTTCGTATTGGCAAGTTGCCCCCGCGTTGTGGTCCGCACCTTACCCCCCCGCGTACTTTCGCCACGTGCTGTGAGTCAACTGCGTTTTCCCGTAAAAGTCGCTGTAATTTGATCGCAGTTTCCTTATTCGGACTTTCCGCGCTATTTTCCTCTGTCTTCCCGTGATTTGCCTAGTCTTATATATTTTTGCTAAGGCAATTGCTGAGGGTGTGATCTAGAATGAGGGCTATTACCGGGCCGAGCATTTCTTTTAGACGCGACTGCAGACCAAGGGAGTCAAGGTGGAATGGAAGGAGGAGTTTCTTCACTGCCCGGTTTTTCGAAAGACTGTGCGAACAGACATGGGCTTTATAAAGTCGTTCTATCCTCTGCCGAGGAACCGCTACGATCGCTCGACGACCGCGCTTGGGAAGGCAGCCAGATTGCCGGACAACCTGCGTAGTTATGACATGAGACGTGGGCTACTGCTGGCCGTGAACGGTGAGGCTCCTTTTCATTTATTTTCATTTATTTGTGATTATTTCGAATCGGCATTGCTCCTCTAACCCTATTACTAACATAATAAACAAAGGGAACCAACTCTTCGGTCAGGAAGCAGGTAGCACGCCACACCCAAGACAAGACATTCAAGACCTACTACGTCACCACACAAGCCATACAGCTTTCTCGAAGCGCGTCCAGATCCCTAAACAAGAGGGGAACTGACGAGGCGACGGGAATAGCGGAGTCCGTAGTTCGAAATACAGAGATCATGGGAAACCTACGGGACGCGATTGCTAAAGCTCAATCCGACCTGGGAGCGTTGGAGAAGGAGAAAGCAGACTTAGAGGAGTTTACGGGAAAGGCTTAATTCTAACATTATTATTGTCCCGTGATATGGCCGCCGTTGTCATTTGCTGTAGCAACCCCCGGTTCGGTGGTTACTTCAGCTTTGCCGTCTTTATCCTCAACAAAAAGACTATTGTCTCGGAGGTACTGCACGTACTTCTGCGCGTATTCCAGCTTTCTTTGGGCCTCTTTCGCGACAGGGCCATCTTCGCCAGTCAGCGCTAGATGGTGCTGGATAAACTCGTCCGGCTTCAAATTGCGCTTTTCGTGGAGCACACTGTATTTGTATATAGAGACAAATTCGTGGTGGTGTCTCAGCAAATACGATGCTATAAAACGGTTTGACTGCTGCGTGAGTGAAGCCCAGATCTTGTCCAACTTAAGACACCCCGGAGACGGGTTATTTTTTTTCTTTTCTTGAAGAACTTTGTAGAACAAAATCAAGGCTATTCCGTACTTAGCCCTGCCAACGTGCTTAGCTTCCTCGCCCGCGATCCAGAACGGCGGCACCAAAAATTGGGATGGAATAACGGCGGACCACTCCCAGTCCACGACCCCAAGGATGTCAAAGTCGTCGTTGACAATGATGTTGGACCACCGCAGGTCCGTGTGGTTGAGTACAAAAGGGCCATGGTTCTTCTCGTGGTCAATGGCGCCAAAGATGAAGCCTTGAGCATCGTGTAGAATCATTTCCTCGAACCGTAAATTTTTCAAGTTCACATCCGTTGTGGGCTGCAAATATGCTTCGCGTACAAGGCAATACTGGAACAGCGCATAGTCGGCGGCGGACAAAAACATTGTAGATTTAGGGGCCCGGCGGCGGCGTGTCCAGCCCTCCGTCGGGGTCCATGAGTTGCCCTTGTTGCCGAGGTCCATACGCAGTCCATCTAGGTGCATGCTCTGCAGCGGGCCTAAGACCGGCTCCCCAGCGTCGTCTAAAGTAAACGATCCGCCCTTGTCAAACTCGTGGTCCACCAGGTCGGCAAAAAAGTCGATCAGCTGGCCGAAGAAGTGCGCCCGCTTCTCATGCTTCGCTTTCATGAAAGCGACGATGTCTAGCTTCTCGCCAGCAATGTAATCGATGATCATATAGGCATAACCGATCGGGTTGCTGTTATCTGTCTTAGCCTCTATGTCGGCTGGTTGTACAGTGCCCTCTTTGCCGTCGTCCTTAGATTTGTCGTCTTCGGCTTTGTCGGATTTCTCTATTCCGTCTGCGACAACAGCCGGACCAAAGGCGTGCACATGCGGCACTTTGATCTTTGTGTTGGACTCGAGAAATCTACGAGAACAGTTAGGTATGTGCCACGTATAAAGCAGGAGGTTGATTTACCGCCATAAACTCACCGAATCGTGGCGACCTCGCCGCAGATCTTCTCCCAGGGGTCATACACTGTGGGCAGCGTCGGCACTCGTACCACCCACTTCGTGGTAGGCTTTATCGTGCCTGCGTCTTTTGTGTTGTTTGATTCCGATGGAACTGCATCATCGTCCGTAGCGGCCGTAGTAGTCTTGATAGCTGTGCCATCTGTAGCAGCGGAGCTCTTTGCGGTAGTCTTGGTAGCAGATGCGGTTGTGATGTCCTTGGTAGTCTCGGCGATTATCGTATCGATATCAATACTAGGATTGGCCGTGTTATCTGCCGTATTTTTTGTAGGGGCTGTACTGTCCACAGCGGCCGCGCTGTCTGAAGCAGCGGTGGGATCTGCTACGGCCGTGCTGCTTGTAAGGGGGGGGAGGGTAGTAGCGGTCGTCGGCTCGTCGTTTATGAACTCGACAAAGAAGCACACGTTGAAACTTCCGTGCGCTGGCTCCTTAAATATATGGCAAGGCCGTCCGCCGTTGTGGAGTGAAGCGAGGCAACACACGGCGTCAGGGTCGATGGTATCGATGAACGCCTTTTGGTTTGCTACCTTTTGTTCATAGGTCTTAGGAAACGTGTTATCCATATTAAAGGTATGCATGGCTGCTGCACGGTAAAGGCCAAATAAGATGGTTGAAAGGACGGTTGAAAGGATGGTTGAAAAGGCGGTTGAGACGGGATGTAAAGCAGGCGCGAAGCTGCCAAAATACTCGTAATATCAACTCAGGGAATCCCGCCCGCTTTACGACCCAATTCAGTCGACAAAGTCACATGACCGGGACGTGATGTCAGCGAAGACGTGCGGAATCACAGGAAAAGGCAGAAGCACTCGCACAAAAAGTTTTCCCCCAACACCGCGAGATAAGGGGCTGGATTGCAGGGGTAGGTCTACCGAACTGGCAGCGAGATTTGTAAAGAAGTGTTCCAGAGCACTTTTATGATTCAATAATTTTAGGAGAAAAGATAGTAGAAGCGACTATAGACGTTGCAAATAAGACCGCAAGAAAAAGAAATAAAGAAGAAATAAAGAGACATTTTAAGATAACGCTTATATTGTCTACTCTACGGTATCACCGTTTCTTTCTTATTTATATTCTAACTCGCTGCTAGCGCTGTCGAGTACCCAGAAGCGCCTTCCTCCTGCAGGCAGCTTGCAGTTCCAGCCCCGAGAGCGGTAGAGGCATATCCACCTCGGTCCTCTCTACCCCGAGCCCGCCTCTCTTCTGCCTTTGCCTTTGCCTTTGCCTTTGCCTCTGGATTGCCTCTGCCTCGTCACTCGGCTGCCGTGGCCTGCTGCCGCAAAAGGTACCCGGCAAGCGCGCGCTGCGCATTTTGCGCGCGGTTGCGGCGGAGTTCCCGGCCACTGTTGATTTCGGATTTGCCCCTGCCCTTGATAGCCCGGACCTGGGGCCGAAGGATGCCAGTGGAATGCCGCTTCACAGAGAACCGGGCTGGCAGCACACCGACGCTCTTTGTTCCGGTGTCTCCACGACGCCGCGGAAGCATGTCCTTTCGTCTCGTCATTGTAGTCTTTGCCTTGACAGCCTCATCGGCACCCTGGTAGTCTTGCGGCCGCGGCCGCCTGTCCCGAGAGAGGGTTCTGTCGACGCCGCCGTCGAGGCCTTGCGTCAGCGACATGGGTGCCGGTCGGGTATCTCCAAGAGCAACGCGCCGTGCCCTGTCGAGGAGCACCATCTTGTGGCCGACGACATAATCGGGCGGTTTGGGATGGTTTGCGAAAATAAGGCGGGTGTTGTCGATGAGGCGGCCAATGTCGCGGTTGGCATTGGCCAGCCGCCGGTCTGTTGTCGTAAACGTGGCGCCAATGTCGTCGTCGTCATCCTCTTCCTTCCTGGCATTGTATGCACCGCGCGGGGGGATGCCGCCCTCCTCGGTCCATTTGTCGACAAACCGGCGGGCGTACTTTGCTATCTCCTCGTCTTCGTCGCTGGCCTGTGGCTTGGGGACGGTCAGCCACTCTGCCTCGTCGCTCGTAATGTCGAGTTCACTGCTCATTTTGGTGTTCGGTATAAAATGTGTGTAGATGTGCTCAAAATACCAGTCAGTATCAGTATCACAAGTTGAAAGATATATTCGGGAAATAATTTACAAGAACGCAAATTTATTCGAGGGAAAATAATAAAAATAAACAGAAAATATAGAAATTCAGGATGCATCAAAAGATGACAACTGAAAACAAAACAAAGAGCAGTGCTGCATTCATAATGTGGTAGACAAAGGCGTGCATGAGGATGTTGGAAGACTCGCCCAATCCGGACATCACTCATCATAGTGTGTAGCTGCAATAGCTGTGGAAAAGACATCAAACACAATCAAATCTAATTATATCCAATTGAATCTAATTAAAGACAGTCCGGTCCAAGATCGATTGCTTTTGACCCGCCCCCGCAGATGCTGCTGCACCGCCTGCTAGTCGACTGCACGGCGCCGCGCCGGGGTAGAAACTCGTGGGCACAGCCGGGATCGGTATGCTGCTGGACAGCGGCAGCGTCTTGAGGTCGGCGGCCATGGTCGGCGCCGACCAGCCCTGCGGAGCCGACGTCACCAGGGCTGTGGTCACGGCATAGCTCGAGTGCGCCGACCCGTCCTTGAGACACGCGCCGTCGCCATAGGCACTGCCACACTTGTAGATCTCTTTGGATCCCGTCTCGGTCCAGATGGCGAAATCGGACATGCGAATATTGTAGCAGGGCTGGGAATTGGGACAGACGATACTCACAGGCGCGCGGCGGCTGCCGTCGCTGCACGACCCGCGCCACCCTGAGAAGGTAAGGCCGTGGTATGAAATGCCGTCACCGTCCGTCTTCCTGAGCTGCGCCCAGTTAGCGTCAATATTGGGCGAGTAGGCGTTTTGATGGCCGATAAAGTTGCTAAAGGTGCAGTTGTGGACCGAGCCCGTGCCGCCGTTGGACTTGATCATAAACATCTGGTTGCTGTTGGCCGAGTACACCTTGTCGAAGCGGATATCGTGGATGTCGACGCCGCTGCCGCCGAGACTGCCAATGGCACAGCCGCCCGACCAGTTGCAGTAGATGTTCTCGACGAGCATGTGCTGCGACGGGTTCTTGATGGTGACGCACTCGTCGCGGTTGGACACTTCAATGTCGTGCAGCCACATGTTGGACCCGGACACGTCGATGCCGTCGAGACCGCCCCTTGTTGCCGCCGCGGACAATGACGTTGTACACCTCGCCGTTGCTGACCGTGTCCATGAACAGATGGAAGAGGGGAGCTGCCATTAGCAGATGTCATTAGACGTCCGTAGATGTCTGTAGATGTCCTTGTCGCACAAAAGACCTTACTCACAGTCAACAAGGGCAATGTCGTGAATGGAAAAGTCCTGGACATGTGCAAGTCTCAAGATGCGGCATCCGTTTGTGTTGTCTAGATGTCAGTCTTCAATGCCTATGAGATGCTTCTTATAATAAACTCCCAGTCTCTACTTACCTCTGTGGAACTCATAACCATTGCCCTGGATGGCGCCTCTGGATGTGCTACTGTATATCTCAATGTCGGTCGTCTTTTGGATAAAGATTATATTGCCTCCGTCCGTTCTGTCTGTCAGTATACCGTACACCACCAGCGCGTCTTCTTATTGCTCATTGCTTACCCCGTCCGGTAGATGATGCCGTCGAGCTGGAGCGCCCAGCCCTTGCCGCCGCTCAGCGTCACCCACGTTGACATGCCGTACTCGCCCGGCGGCACATACACCGTCCCGCCAGTCTTACAGTCGCTGAACGCTGCCAGCAGTGCCGGCCCGATATCCGAGGCCCTGCTGGCTTGGGCACCATGGTCCAGCACGCTGCACACCTTTTTGCTGCGCTTGCTGGCTGTGGACGTGGTCGGGCCGACGCGGCCTTGCAGCTGGGAATGGACAAGGCCGAACAGGAGAAAGAAAACAGCAGAGCTGCACCAAAGCAGCCGAGAGCAAGCCACTGTATTGGCGATGGTTGGTTAGCGATGCTTGTGGCTTTGTAAACATTTATCCGTTCTATCAAGCTGTGAGCCAGAGCCAACGGCCATCTCTTATAGACCGACCAACTCGCAGATACTTGCTCCAGGGTAGCATCCTCCAGATCCCCGATACGCTGCAGTATAGTCAATCAATCGATATTGCACTATCGAAGACAGTTAATCTAGAAGCAGGAAAGGCGGAGCTCTAGTCCGTGTCTTTCAAATACTTTGTTTGGGCAGTCGTCTGCAATCGCCTGACCTGGTACGGGGTCATCAAGATGGCAGACGACGGCCTACGGTTCGGCCAGACTCTGCATTAAACAAAGGCAAAGTCACAATCACATAAGAGTGGATTAAGAAAAATGATATTCACATTTGGCTGGGGTATGTATGAGGGGACTATATCAAAATGACAAGTTGGCGAAATAGACAAAAGAACAGGGTAAGATGTACGGCAACAACAAGACTAGGCGAGCAATAGGAGGTATGAGGTAGGAGGTATGAGGCAAGAGGCAATGGGGATAACAGAGCATGCAACAAGATGACAACAAGGAAACAGGAACACATCTACTTAGGGTCACAAGCCCGCTGCCACTCCAATCGGGCCGCATCTATAGTCTATACTCGAGCTAGGATCTAGCAAGAATCTAGGAAAGGTCGATGAGAGCCTCCTCGACGACAGGCTGCTGCGGTGCATGCTGTGGCGCCGAGGGGAAGCCCTCTTGCGCGTGTGCAAATCCACTGTAGCCGTTGGGCACCTGTGGCCAAGAGCCCTGCTGGGCCTGTGGCGCCTGCACCGCCTGCTGCTGGTGTGCTTGCGCCTGCGGTGGTCCCGATGTATACTGTTGGGGGACTTGCTGGTGCTGTGCGGCGGGGTGTGACCAGTAGGGTGCCGACGGGTTCTGCTGCTGCTGCTGCTGCTGCGGTGGAATCGTTTGCTGCTGGTATTGCTGAGGGGCAGTCTGGCCGGGCGATCCAATAGGTGTCTGAGGCACGGGCGTCTGGTACGACACGGGCTGCGCAAGGTTCGGGTACGGCGAAGATACGCTGTCGGGCGGTGCGCTTCCCGTTGTCTGTGGCGCCTGTGAAGGCTGGGACGGGGCTGACGGCGCAGACGGAGCGGAAGGGGCGGATGGTGCGGAGGGTGCAGACGGAGCAGCGGCCTGGGGAATTTGGCCGGGAGCAGCTACGGCGTTGTTGTAGTAGAACGAAGCGTGCGTGTCGCCGGTCGGTGTAGATGCAATGTGTTCAGGGGCAGTCGGTGCACCCGGGGCGCTGGGTGCCGCCCCAACCTCACTTCCCGGGTAGCCCTGGGGAGTCTGTGGTATATGCTGCGGCTGTGCATATGCAGACGGGGCAGCAACCGAGTTTCTCCAGCTGTCGGACCGCTGGGGAGGACCGCCATAGGGACCGCTGTACTGCGCCTGCAGGGGCTGCGGGTAGTTGGGCTGAGCCATCGGCCGGCCATAGTCGGCAGCCGGTGCCGCCTCTCCGGTGTAGAAGCTCTCTGCTGATCCCGCAGGCGCACTGGGTGCAGATCCATGCAGAGACGGGTATGGCATCGAAGACTGGCGCGCCGGTGGCATGTTGTAGGCCCCGATGCTGTGCTGGTTGTATGCCTTGGACAGCCGCTCCTCCAGCATCCGGTCGTAGTACCGCACAACAGTCGACAGTTTGGCATGCAGATCGAGGAGAGTGTCGTGCTTGCTCATAGACTCGCCGTAAGTCCGCGCAAGCTTGGGCCGCAGTGCGCTGATGCTGTCGTAAAGCTCCTGGATCTGGGGTTCCCGAAGAATAGTGCCCGGTGGCTGTGTCTGCAGACGGTCTACCAGAGTAGAAAACAGGTTGATGTTTTCCGCTTCCACTGGCGTCAGCTCATAGTCGTTCTTTGGCAGTGTAAAGGGTGCTGCTGGTCCCGCATGGTTAGCACCTGCGCTCGTGCTGCCGTGTGTCTGCTCCTTGAGAGCCTGCGAGTGCTGCTTCTTCTGCTCCTCCATATCCGCTAGCGATGCGGCGATCGCCGCCTTTAAATCCTCGTCTTCTTCCTCCTCGGTTGTCGTTTTGTTTGTAGTGGTCGCCGGTGCAGATGTCACGGGAGGCAGTGTCGTGGACGGAGCTGGTGTGTACGGCGAGTACGCCGAAGCCGACTTCCCGTTCGCTGCCTTGACGTCGTACGCTGATTGCTGTTGATGGCTCGAGTATGCGCGCGAGTGGCTTTGCACCTCTTCCAAACTCATAGCCAGTGCCCGCTTGAGGTCATCGTCGAAGCTGTCCTCCACCCGGGCATCGCGCGGCTGCATTGCCGACCCCTTGTTGGGCTGCTGGCCTTGGCCCTGCCCAAAGCTTGAGCTGCCCCCGCCCGGCGCATCACCACCCCGCGTTGGCTTGTCTGTCAGCTTGAGGTAGCAGCCATCGTCGACACGGACAGGCTGCATGATTCCGAGGTGAGGCAGGGGGAGTGTCTTGGCAGAACACAGCTGGTCGAAGCAGTTGCCGCAGTTTCGGCAGTGGTGTTTGCGGTTCGTAAAGGTAAAGGCAGTGCGGCAGCGCATGCACACATCAGAGTCAATCCATTCCGGGGGCTATTCAGTCAGTGGGCCAAGATCTATACACGGCAAATCAACTCGAGGGTAACGTACTGCGCTGCTGTCGATCATGCTGCTCGCGACGGTTATGCGCGGCGGAAACTGGTAGCCCTCCTTTTGTAGAGACTTGTACACCTCGCTAATGTAGGAAAATTCGTGCCGATTCTCTGTCGCTGCTGCCCAGGTCTGGATGAGCTCAAGAATCTTGGACCGAACCTCCTGGTTCACGGCGGCCGGGCCAGCTGCGCGGAGAAGCGACGTCAGGTTGTCCATGAACTCGCGGGATGCGATTTCGGCGAGGAAGTGTGAGCCGCCATTCTTGACACATGTGTCGGTGAGCTGGTGTATGGTTAGTAGTGTTCCTGGTGTTCCTGGTGTTCTGGATAAGCGTCTTATGTGCTTTCTTTCTGGCGAATCATACATTGAGGGTGCTGAGCTGGGTGTTGGGGTTCTTGTTGTCGATGCGCTTCTTCAGTGAGCGCATGGCCTCTTTGGGCTGCACAGTCTTGGAGCGGATGACATCGGAGATCTCGAGGTTGAGGGCAATATCCTCGCTGGATTAGAGGTTAGCGGTTAGGGTTGTTCGCCCAGGGGGTTGCCAGATGGTGGAAGCTATCACTTGAGGGGATGACGTACAGACTGCTGCTGGTGGCCTTCTCGATCTGCTCGTCCAGGGCGGTGTTGGCCCCAGAGGACCACCAAGACATCATCTTGTCGGCCTGGGAGACTCTTATATGGTATCAAGGTTTGTGGAAGTGCGCACAGCAAAGAGAGAGGATGGTTCGGCCGGCGGTCGTAGAGATGAAGCTTTTCGACGAAGCTTTTCGATGAAGCTATTCGCGGATGGCCGGTGATTGCGAAGTGGGTGGTGACGACACTGGATAGCAGCTGTATGACAATCTGCGAATGCAAAAATTACAAAAGACGCAGAATCGGGGTTGTTGTCGGTGCTAGCAAAAATGCTGTCGACGAAGCGATGATATGCAGAAGCAGAAGACGAGGTTCAGAGGTGATGATGTACAATGGATTCCAGGCTATGCAGGCGGCAGGCTATGGAGTTCTTTCCTGCAAGGCGGATTATTGCTTGCTTGCGGTCGCCACCTGCAGCCTGTGCTGTGGCAGCGCCTGTTGTTCCTTCCCAAAAGTGTTTATGGCGCCTGCCTGCGGAGTGGGCAGGAGGCTGGCTTGCTGGCCACTAGCACGGTAGCACCTTCCCGCCCCATCAGCCAAAGATTAACTCTCTGATTGGCCAGAGCTTGGCTGCCCCCCCCCTTCTGGGGCCAACTAGAAACTCTGGCCCAATCTGGCCTCCAATTTGGCTGCCTAGGCGCACCTGGTGACAGGAAGTGTTTGAACTCTGTAGAATGACGACGCGGGCGCCGGTTGCAGATTTCGGGGGACGGCGCACTGCAGCATTTCAATTCGCTCTTTGCAGATTTACAGCAGTGTAGTTGATAGGCGGCGATTTGAAATAGGACGATGTGTCGGTCGTGTTGCTTATATAAGCTTGCAATTTGGAGATTGCACAGAGTTGCGACACTCCTTCCTTATTAGTGGGTATTTGGCAATGAGGCGCTCCTGCGGCTCGCCATACACAGTGGCGTAATTACTCTGTAAACTTGGAAGGTGCCGTGGCGGTTGCTCCTTCTATCATTATCTTGCTACAGCGGCATTCGGCATCGGCCACAGTACTTCCTTCCCTGTGTCTTCTTGAACACTTCTGCCGTCTTTTGCCGTCTTCAAGCATTTGCTCTCTCTCACCAAATTACCTCATCACTAAACAACCAACAAGCCAGCACATGTTGTGCCTATCGCTCCCCATTGTTGACGCAGCACTTTAGCACGCCCTAGACTGCTTTGGGAGTCCATCTATTGCTCTTGCGAGGCTACGCTCCGTAGCGCCACCCCTCTCCAGCTACCCCGTGATTAGTCCGCCTCGACGACGACAACATAGCATTGTGACGACTGCAGAGGCCAAGGGGCAGACATACAGACAGACACAGCAACAGCGATACTGCATATCTCGAATCTCAGCGGCCAAGAATGCTTGCGTGCACACTCGTTTCCCGCCAAGCCAGTCGCCCTCTCTCCTAATAGCTCCCCACTACCGAAGACCGGTGACTTACATCCGCCCCCATCCGGCCACATCGACACATCGACACATCGACACATCAGTACAGCTCGACACTCCTTTGCTACAACTACCATTACCACCACAGCCAGCTCGACGGACCATCAGCGATATATAGCGACAGAGTTCATGGACCTTCCAGCATCGCCAGATCCACCCCTTGTTCCATCCGTCTAGGCTGTGCCGGGTGAAACCATTACGCGCTCCCGCCACCTCGTCCATCCCGACGAAGGTGGTGTGTCTGATCACAGTACAACAGCGCCAGCACCCTTTTCAAAGTTCAAAGAAGCAACGAGAACTATCACCATTAGACCGCATAATGTCCAGCGGCCATGCCTCTGTCGGGGCTGCTAACGGCGCACGCGGTGCCCCCTACGCGCACTTTGACGACATCAAGCGCCCCATTATCGAGGTCACAAAGGAGACACCCGTCGACAAAATACTGCAGTATGCAAACGACTGCATGAAGCAAGCCGACTTCCAAAAGACCTACGGCCGCCTGGACCGGGCACTGCAAGAATACATCAAAGCGAGCACGGTCCTCATCGAGATATTGCCGTCCAACTCAGCCTGGCTGTCCAAGTCATACAGCCACTCGGCTACCAAGGACCGGTACAACGAGATGCTGTCAAGGCTATACACTGAAGATGCAGAGTATATGAAAATCAAGCAGACTATCAGGGACGACAATTTGCGCACCGGCGTCAAGGCAAAGACACGCGGCAGCACCCCGAGCACAACAAACGGCAAGGCAAATGGCACAGCAAATGGCACAGCAAATGGCACAACAAATGGCACAACAAATGGCACGACAAATGGGCACCGTTCTACCAAGTCACAAGGGTTCATCAAGGTTACCTCGCTAAACGACATGCCCGCAGCGCCCAGAACAGTCCCGGGCCCGGCACCAGCATCCACGCCAGCCAGCTCAAAAGCGAAGCCAGTCATCCAGCCGAAGCCGCAGGCCCTTCATGGCAATGCCCTCAAGCCAGGAGCCGCGCCAGGCGGGGCCAAACCGGCTGCGGATCTTTTGGCTGAGAGATTTGCCAATCTGCGACCGGGTGGACTAGGAAGAGGCGGCGGCGGCACGTTGGCCGAGACGCAGCAACAGCAACCACAGCCAGTGCAGGATCCTCGTATTCGAACGCAGCCGATAAACCACCCTGGCTTTCAGCAGCTGCAGCTGCAGACGCAGTTTACACCACCGCCCCAGCAGATCCAGACACAGAACCAACAGCAAATCTACCAGCAGTTCCAGAACTTCCAGATGCCTCCCAAAAGCTTTGAGTCTCTCCCAGGAGCCGTGCCTCCAGCGTCGTCAAGTTCAAGCAACACGCCTATGATGCACACGCTACCAGACCTGCCCAAGGTCCCCGATGCAATCTACAGCCCAGCACGCGGAAGCGTGTCGAGCCAAGCCACACAGCTCCCTACAAGCGCATCCCGAGGCAGGTTTAGCAGAACAAATTCTGTAAACTCATTCTCTGGAGCCACCAAGACGACGCCTCAGCTGCCCTCAGAGGACTATTTTCCCGCATTCAATCTCTCGCATTCGCGCCAGTCGTCGCGGCCCAGCCAAGATTCCACAAGAGCAAGAAAGCCCCGCATACCCATTCCCGAGGGTGACACGATCACTGCACAGGAGCTGTTCAGGCTCATACAAGCAGGGACCAAGGAGGTACAGCTTCTTTTGGTTGATATCCGAGGCCGGAGCGAGTTTGACGACGGCCATATCCTGTCGCAGTCCACAATATGTGTTGATTCAGACACTCTTACACGAGAGGATATCTCTGGCGACCAGATTGCCGAGAGCATGGTCCTTGCGCCCACAGCCGAGTCACAGCTTTTCGACCGGAGAGCAGAAGCCGACGTGATTGTCTTTTACGACGAGGACTCGGAGTATATCCCCAGCAAGAGCAACGCCGTGACGACAGCCGAGAAGAACGTTGTGGCTTTCTTCAACGCGCTGGCGTACTACGACTACAACTCGTCGAGCGACAGCGACGACAACAAGAAGCCAAAGCTGCTGCGCGGTGGCATCGAGGCCTGGATCTCTCTCATGGGATACCACTCTCTGAAAACATCTTCTACGGCGGGCGGCGCTGTAGGCTCGGGGACGCACCGGCCTGCCGCAGTCACGCAGCGCCCTAGGCGGGCTACTTTTACGCGGCCGCAGTCCAAGTACATTACCAGGCCGATCCAGGATGCTGACGAGCTCAAGCGCTGGGAGGAGAACCTCAAAAATATGGAGTCGTCCGACTTTGTGCGGACAACCGACGACTTTTTGCGCAGATATCCTCCACCGTCGGCTATTCAAGAGTCTATGACATCGCCTGGTTCTGAAAAGGCTGAACTTGCCAGCATAGAGTCGCAATCGCCACGGCCCGGCCACTCAATTCCCATACCGCCGCTCAGCTCGAGCGCCCCAGCGCGCAATACTCTTACAAAACTGCCGCCATCAGCAGCGCATACTGCGATTTTGTATAACAGCCTTCCAGTACCACCAACACGGCCGCCGCCGACCGTGCCGCGACAGACGCACAATGATGTTTCCGAGCACGACGAGGACGACCATTATATGCGCACCAAGATTGCCAAGGCCGGCGTGGCAGGTGGCGGTCGGATGCGGCGGCACAAGGTCGGCCTCAACAATCCTGGCAACTGGTGCTACGGCAACAGCTCGTTCCAGTCGCTCTTTGCGTCCGGCACATTCGCAGAGGAGCTGACGACCAAGGAGTGGCTGAACAACTGGAAGGTTCCGATGAAGGCCGACGAGAAGATCAGCCACCCGCAGCTGCTGGCCAAGATCCTAGGTGACTCGTTCTACTGGATGCAGTTTGGCAGATTCGAAACGATGAAGCCAAAGACATTAATGGCAAGTTTCTGTGTTTATACATTCATACTTTCCAACTTTGCACAAGAAGGCAACTAACCGTACAGGAATACTGCTACCATATCCACCAGCGAGACTTTGACGGCAGCCTCAAGACCGACAGGAGCATGATCTTTGGCGGCCCAAGCCAGCAGGATGCGCAAGAGTTTATCTCCTTCTTGCTCGAGAACCTACACGACGAAACCAACCGTCTGCGTGACCGTGCCGGTGAGGTGCAGCAGCCCGAGCTCGATCGGCGCACCACTGCGCTCAGCAATGGCCTCTTGTACTGGAACGAGTACCGCAAGTACAATGACAGTCTTGTGGACAAGTACTGGCGTGGCGTCGAGGTGACGGACCGGCGGTGCCGCGGCTGTGGCCACCCGTCCCTGACGTATGAGCACTTTGACACCCTGCATCTCCCGATCCCGCCCAACGCGGCAAGCACGGCAACGACCATGTCGGAGCTGCTTGCACAGTACTGCGGCGCCGACCTGCTGAGCGACTACAAGTGCGACGAGTGCCGCCGCATCAACTCGACGGAGAAGCGCGTGCGGCTCGTGCGCATGCCCGACCTGCTGTGCATATCATTCCGACGGTTCCAGGGCAACGAGCACTATGGATTCCAAAAGAACAACACGGCCGTGGTGTTCCCCATCAACGGGCTAGACATGACGCCCTACACGGTGCAGGCGCGCACGTCACCGGCGGACCAGGTGGCCGACGGCGTCTATCCAGACGGGCGCACCGAGCACCAGTTCCGCGGCCCCTTTCTCTACGACTGCTACGCAGTGATTGTGCACAGCGGCACGCTGCGGTCGGGCCACTACCGGTCCTTCATCAAGGACGAGGGCGCGACGGACACGAGCCAGTGGCACCACTTTGACGACTCGCGGATCGAGCCGGTAACTATCGGTAGCAACGACAGCCGTGATATGGCGAAGCGCCTGTACCGGGATAACAGCCACGGCGGCGCCAGTGCCTACATGGTGTTTTACAAGAGGCGTGTGTAGCCTTTTGTTTTGCATATTCTTTGTGTATTCCTCTTCTTTGATATTCCTCTTTACTTCTTTCTCTGCTTCCTTCTTTCCCATGAGCAATTTGCGATGCAGCCCTCAACCTCACGATACCATGAGCGAAATGAAAGCGAAGCCTGTTATCTTCTTTTTATCTCCTTTCTTTTTCTTTCGTGTTTTCCTTTCTATCACCATCAGTTGATCCCACGTCAAACATTTTCCTGTATGTACTTCTGTTCAATCTACTGCATTTGTGTATAACTATGTATTGTTTCGTCTGGGAATAGCATTGCACAGCGTCGTATCACTTGACTATAAATACAAAATAAAAGCGTATCAAAGCAATCAAAACAAAGCATAGGCGACCCTGATTAATCAATTGCGAATAGCATCAAGGTCAAATAAAAGTACATCATATAGATACCAAACGCATACCACTAAGCAACATATCCGAGGTCCCAAGATGCAAATACCAAGCCAAGGAAAATAAGAGGAGAGAATAAGAAACAAGAGATGGTGTATAAAGAATAAATATAGGAAAGATCGACGAGATGACGATAGAGTGAGAGACAACTGCAATAATACAAAGATGACGATACAAAGAGACGAGAGACAGGAGACGAGAGACAAGATATAGGAGAAAGCGGGACGGCTCGATTACTTTTCGCCAAAGGCGCCCTTGACCTGGTCGGCGTAGGCCTCCTTGATCTTGCGGCGGTTGACCTTTTGTGTGGCAGTGACGAGACCATTGGTGGGTGTCCACTCCTCGTCGACGAGGGCAACACCCTGGACAACCTCGATAGGTGTCAGGTTGGCAGCCTTGGCGACAGCCTGCAGCTCCCTCAGCACGAGGGTGACAACCTTGGGGTTCCGGTACAGCTCAACAGCGCTGTCGCTGTCGCTGTCGCTGACCGTGATGCCGTTCTTGGAGGCCAGCTCCTCGAGAGCCTTCTCGTTGACGCACACAACAGCAATTGGGCGAGGGTGCTCGGAGTCACCATACACCATAATGTTCTGCACAGTCGTAGCGCCACGGTAGATGGCCTCGAGCTTTTCGAGCGCAATATACTCGCCACCCTGCATCTTGATCAGGTTCTTCATGCGGTCGACGACGCGAATGTGGCCATTGCTGTCGAATGCGCCAATGTCGCCGGTGCGGAACCAGCCGTCGGCAGTAAGGGCCTGTGCAGTTTCCTCGGGGTTGTTAAAGTACTCAGCCACGACAGAGTTGCCGCGGATGAGGATCTCACCATGAGGGTCCTCGCCACTGCCGGGCGCGGGGTTGGCGTTGTAGCCCAGATCAGGCTGGCCCACCAGCTTGACCTCAACAGCAGCAGACATGGCGCCAATGGCAGTGTTGGTCCACTGCAGAGGCGAGCCGAGACTGCCTTGGCCGCACGTCTCGGTGAGGCCGTAGCCGCCAATCATGGGAGCAACGACGAGGGACAAGAATCGCTTGGTGCCGGCAGCAATGCCACTGGCGCCGTTGACAATAAACCGCAGGTTTCCACCCGTGGATGTGCGCACCTTGGCAAAGACAATCTTGTCGATGCTGGACACGATGCTGGCCACCGGGCCGACCAGGAGGTTGTGCTCCATCAAGAAGTTCTTTAAGCCAAAGTAGCCCCAGAACAGCTTCTTGGCAAAAGGGCTGGCATTCTCGACACCGCCAGCAACACCCTTGCGCACAGTCTCCCAGACCTGGGGTACACCAACCAGAACAGTCGGACGGAAAGCCCGCAGGTCACCCTTGCAGCCCTTCTTCATTGAGCCGTCAGTGAGTGTACGCGGTGAGCCGTAGCCCAGGGTAGCGCCCACAAAGAGCACGAGGTTCTCGACAACAAGCTCGAAAATATGGGCGAGAGGGAGGTACGCCAGAATGCGCTCGTCTGGCGACACACTCTCCTCGACGACAGACAGCAGGCCAGAGATGGCGGCGACAAAGTTGGCGTGGGTGACGGGCACACCCTTGGGCAGGCCGGTGCTGCCAGACGTGTACATGATGCAAAAGGTATCTTCGGGAGCAGGCGCATCGACGGGTAGGTTCGGCTTGCCCTCGTCGTCGGAGCCCAGCTCGATAAGCTCCGAGAAGCTGAGAACCTTGAGGTGCGGGTGGTCCTGGCGGAACTTCTCGATGTCTTCGGGGGGCACGGGCTGGTGGCTAAGGTCGTTGTAGATGACAAAGCGGATAGTCTCGGCAGACTTGATAGGCCCTGCCGCGGTCTTAAACAGGTGAGGGTCGATGAATATGGCGAGGGCACCGGTCTGGGTCAGGGAGTGCTGAACGCCCGACTCGCCGAGGGTATCGTAGGCGGTCACAATGGTCAGGGACTGGGAGGAGCAGCCGTGTGCAATGGCCAGCCATTGGGGGCTTGTCGAGGCAAAGACGTGAACTCTGTCGTTCTTGTTGAGGCCGAGGTTGCGCAGGCCAGCACCGACCTTGCATAGCTGGGTAAAGTACTCGGCATAGGTTATGTACGAGTAGTCGGACAGCTCGAAAAAGGACCATTCCTTGTCGACTTTCTGGACCTCGCCATCGACGACCTTGGAGATCTGCTTGACCTCTTTGTGGATGCCAAGGAATTTGCGGCTGCCAATTGCCGGCTCGTTGGGGCTGTTGATGGCTGAGCGGTTGATCAGGGCAAAGAGGGTGTCGACATCGGGTGCTGGGCGCTCCCACAGGCCGTCCTTTGCTTTGGGGTGGCGTCTGGGGATGGTTTCACCGGGGACAGCCACAGCGCCAGGAACCTCGACGGAGTAGGGGGCTTTTTGGACTGCGCGCAGCGGGAAGCTGGTGGCAGTCTGCCAAGAGAACAGGTCGGAAGACATGCTGAAAAGATGGTAGAGAACAAGAGTCAACGAGAGTAAGAAGGAAACCAAAGAGAGCGAGTCCGAGGAAGCCGAAGGGTGCGCCGTTGCGTCGATGGCGATGTCTGTCCGTAGAGTGAGACAGAGAACCTGTGTCGTGTCGGTATTATTAGGAAAAGACTAGCTAAAAAACAAAGTCTAATCTCAGCGACTTGTTACACGCAAATCAGTGACGACACGCTGAACAGGAACTTTGACTGGGCCTGGCCCGCTTTAGCTCCCGTCTGGAAATTTCCCGATCGATAGACACTAGGGAGAAGAGATAGAGGCAGATGGCTGCGTCTATTGGCGAGTGAGGATTTTGATATTGTAAGCCAGTGTTTTGAAGCAACTGCGACGTGCTCTGGCAGACAAAAAGTCGATGCAGCTTGATGAAAACAATGTCGAGGCAGCTGAAGAATCGACCAGAGAGAGCTGAAGATAATATGTAAGATATGTTGTTGAGATAGCGCCGGCCCTCAGCGGAGGACTGCTCCGTAAAAAAGTAGGATGCGGTAATGACGGCTCCACGCAGTCTTTTGTGTCTTTGTTGTAAGATATCTTAATTTTGTGACATGTGCAAATGCAAAGCTAGCCGGCAAAGTCGTGCGTCTCAGCTATCTCCACTGCCGCTATGCCACGACTACGGCGTCCTGATTTACTCTGTCGCTTTTGCTTTCCGTGTGTCTTGATGTTTCCACTTGTACCCCTAATTCAAGTCAGTGCAAGGTTCTTTGCTTCTTTTAGTCCTTTGGTACTAGCTGTTCACATCGCATCAAGCTGGCTTGTGATCGCCAGGGCCACTTTCCCGTAGTGAAATATATTTGACAGTTTTCGTCAGGGGTGGGTGTGAGAGGTCGTAAGTGAAAAGCGAAGGGTGATACAAGAGCCTCGTCGGCGCTTCTCGACCCAACTACCCTAAATCCAGGCCGCCTTTGCGATGCTCGACAATGCTCGACAATGCTCGGCAATGCCGACAACGCCCGACGATGCTTGACAACACCCATGATGACCCTGACGATTTACAAGTGCCAAGGCTTTGCAATCCGCTTCTGCTCGTTCTCGCAAAGGCGCTCACTGGCTTTTCTCGTGCTTACTCGCGCGTCTCAATTGAGAGCGAAACTGGTTGCCGAGGCTCGTCAGCCCTCGATCGTGCCGTCTCGTCTTGTCTCGTAGCTTGTAATATAATGATAACAATAGGCATGTAGTATTGCGGCCCGCAGGAGTGTTTGTAGCTTAGGATACAGGGTTGTAGGGTCGCGGTCGCCAGTGTTGGTGTCGGCGGCAGGGAAAGAGGGTTCCGAGGCAAGACTGCTCCTCAGAGGTGTAGTAGCACCCGAACGGCTGGGCTTGGCACCTGAGTGGAACAGACTATGTGCTTTAAGACACGACGATAGGGTGGGATGAAAAAGACGGGTGAAGAGGAAGAAATGAAGTGGAAGTGGAGGATGAAGAGACGGATAGAAGGCATGAGAAAGGTGAGTGAAAAGGGGGAGGGGAAGGAAAACATGAATGGGAAAGAGACGGGTGGTTCAATGAATTATGGCCTGATGTCTCCCATTGCTCCTTCCTCCTGAGATGCCTTGGCAATTGGCTCCTTCCCTACGATGCAGAATCACGATGACACTTGAGCACATTCCTAAACGGGTAATCGTTGCATATCGGTTATATAGCAGAAAAGGGACACATATCACGGCCTTCTCTCGGTGTATAGCTTTTTAAATATGTCGTTCTTTTTGCAGTTTGCTGAACGGATGCAGTCTAAACTTGCGGGACGTACATATACCAGAGCAACGAGGAAAACACCATCAGAAACAGAAAAATGTAGTGAAAATCGAAACTTGTCGCTATAATGTATGGCACAGAAAAAAGAAGAAATGAAAAGAAGTAGAAGAAAAGAAAACAGAAAACAGAAAACAGAAAACAGAAAGCAAAAGAAGCAGAGAGCACGACAGTACAGACGACAGACGAAACTAAACACTTATAATAACAAAAACGACAAGCAGACTCTACAACTAACAACTACGACCATCTAGGCTCGCCCTGCTCCAGCCGCGGCGTGCCCACTTCGTTGCGGTCGGCAAACGGATCGTCGTCGTCGTTATCGACGTAGCTGTCGCTGTCGTCCGAGTCGGAATCGGTGTCGCGAGGCCGGTTGCGTGCTGCCGAGGCTGCTGCCATGGCTGCCGTGGGAACGGCCGGACGGTAGCCGCCCGGTTTCAGCACGGGCTTGGAGGTGACCGACGGCCGGGGTGGTGCGGCCGGGTGGCCGGGCCGTGGCGGTGGCGAAGCGGGTGTTCTGGCGACGGGGCTGGTGGCGTCGCCGAGGTTGAGACTGGCAACGTCGGGCACGGGCGACGTCGGCGAGCCAGGCTCTTTTTGTTTTTCTTGGATCACTATGCAGTTAGTTTTCATCTCTTGGGGTAACAAAACCAAAGAACCAAAGAAAAGAGATAGCTCACTTCTGTAGCGATGGGCCTGCTCGGCAAGGTCGTCGTCCGAGTCGCTGTCCGCGTCGATGGAGCGGTCGAGCTGCTCAAACGTCATCAGCGCCGTGACAAGCTCGTCGTTGGCGTGCAGCAGGCTGCCGAGGTACTCTTCCGATTTGACGAGGTAGATCTGACTGTTAGCGGGTTCAATGCAAACAAACCATAAGCCACAAGTCCATGTGTGGTGCAAGGGAGTGAGACATACGTAGCGAAGAATCTTGCGGCGCAGGAGCTTGCACTGCTCGAAACGGCGGATGGCCGCCTCGTTCTCTGAAATGCGCTCGACCTCGCGATTGATGGTCTGTAGCGTGTTCATCAGGTCTGTCGTGGCAATAGACGCATCGGCCAGCGTCGCCTTCATCAGCGGCTTCTCAGCCTGGAGGTCGAACGGCTTTTTCTTCTTCTTCTTCTTGTCCTTCTTCTTGTCCTTGTCTTTGTCTCGGGACGATGAGTAGGAGGATGTGAATGACTCGATGCGGCCGGTAGGGACCGTCTGCGTCTGCACGGTCGGCGCGCGCGACGGCCCTGCCGCCGATGTCGACGAAGAGGACGCGTGCCCTGGGCGGTGTTCGGCCTCGTGCTCGTCGTCTTCGTCGTCGTCAAAGGGGTTCTCCGTCTCCTTCACAACCTTGCTGCGCGCCTGTGTCACCACCTGCTTGCGCTGCGGCAGTTCCTTGTAGAGCCGCGCAAGACGTTCCAAGCCGGGCGTGCTCTTGTACTCGGCGGCCCAGCCGCGGAAGAGCACCAAGCACTTCTTGCGCACGTCGGGGTCGGACAGGCCCGAGGTGCCGCAGACGCGCAGCCGCTCCAGCAGCATCTCGTCGGAAAAGGAGCGCTGGAAGCGGGGGCCAGCATTCTGGATCAGGCCATCGAGCAGCGTGAGGGCGCGCAGCTGGCGGTGGACGTTGCCATACTTGAGCTTCTTGCGGATGGCGCGTGCCGCTTCGGTCGGGCCCGAGGCCTGAAGCTTGATGACCTCGACCAGGTCGGGAATACCGCTCAAGTCGTCTTCTTCATAGGTTTCGCTTGTGAGGTTCTCGATGGTGACTGTGATGGCCGAGTACGGCTTCTTTTGGGAGAACATGACGGATGGTGCGTCGTCAATGACGGGTCGATGCCGGTGTATATCGGCGTCGATGTCGGCGTTGAGGAGATTGGCGGCCACTCGGGGTGCTTCTGCTGGAGGACGTCGCCGGCAAGACGTTGTCGTCGGCGGCAAGGTGCTATTTTGTTAATGTTGTGCTTGTGATTGCGCTTGTACTCAAACCCAATATCCTGCGTAGATTGGGCCAATGGCCCGTCACCGGACACAAGTAGCTGCGCCCAAGCTAATCACTGATAGCAGGCTGATGACGCACCAGCGCGCAGATTAGTGACACAATCACCCCGCCTGCGGTGCGTCAGTGGGCGCTGGAGCTCCTTGTGCCTGTCTTTGTTAGTGGCCAGCACTAACAGTCACTACCCCGCGCACATGTGATCATGTCGTTAGCTGTTTACAACTGTAAGCCCACTGTTATGAACCAAAAGGGAACCAAAAGGGAACCAAAAGGGAACCAAAAGGGAAAGTGCAACCAGTCATCATCGTGACTTTCTATTCCAACTCCTAAACTCAGCCAGCAAGGCTACAGCACTACAACACTGCAACACAACAACGCTGCCGTCGAGCCGACATGTTTTATTTGTAGCACAACTGCTGTCGACTGGTGTGTCGCAAGTTGCACACTTTACACAAGCGAGGTCAATCTAGGAGATGATAGTATGTTTCTCGTGAACTCGTTTTGTCAACCGGTGTGCAAGGTGCTTATGTAAGCAGATTATGCACCTTCCAATCTCCAACGGCTAAATGACGTCACACAAGGCTGCATCGACGACGACACGGCAGATGGGTGGCAGGAGGAGTTCTGTGAGATGAGAGGTTTTGTTTGTGCAGTCGAGCGGTAGAATGCACACGGCATCGCTTGCCAAGCTTGGTGACTGAACGTGCGTGATGGGCAGCCATTTTATGTCTACAGACTATATCCAGATATCGAGGAAAAGTTGCTGTTTGTTGAGTATTGGTATCCAGAGACGATTATTCAATAATCAGTATCTAGTCGGCTATTGAAGCCTGCAGTGTTGGGTTTCGGCTGTTCTAGGGCATATCAGCGATACAATTGAATGTGTAAACAGGTTGGAGTCATAGCAGGCGTTGACCCGGCATGTGGTAAGCAGCGGCCGAGGACTGGCGAGGCTGACCAGACTGATGAGACTGATGAGACTGATGAGACTGGCAGTACTAACATCAATGAATAACACCACAAGCAAACACTTGAAAAGTCCGAGACTGCCTCGACTCTTCCGAGCGGGCGAGTGATGGGGCGAGTGTCAGGGTCATGAACCCCTCGTGAAATGAGCACATAAAGTCGGGAATAGCTTCTTCATCGGGGCTGTTCTCTGCATCGCACATCACATTGTCAAGCTATGCACAGTACTCTACAAGCACGCCAAATACCAGCCAGTAAACTACACACAAACAGCCAAAACGGTGAAAAGTCGGTGTGTTGACGGGACGGGCGCCAACAACGCATGAATTTGCGGTCGTAGCGAGGGACGTAGCAGCGGCAAGCGGAGAACGGCGGTGACGAGATTCAGCTGCAGGGTTGTCCCGCTGATAGCCTGTGTCGTGCAGCACATGCATGCAAACGAGAGAAATTAATGAAAATAAATGATGATATTTAAATAATCACAATGGCAACCCCCACTCTCCGTGCCTGCGTGGCATGTGTCCGTACGGCCGCGCTGGTCGTATTTTACTATGTTTATTTACACCTGTTGTCTGTTGTCCGTTGTGTGGACATCATTTGTCGAGACAGACGTGCTTTGGACGACCTCTGCAGGGTCGCCTGCGGTATCAGATGTCGAATATGTCGAGTATAATAACTGAGGTCTAAAGGTCCAAAGCAGCTGGCATTAAAACGAATACAGTACGCAATAAACCGGTCTCAGCCAGACAAGATATAAGGAATAATACACAATTAATGCTACATTAGCCAGCCATAAACACTTTTATGTGATTTGCCCAAATTTCGACCGTTTTGATTCCTCATTGGATGTTGGCACACCAGACATTAGCACAACCCGACGCTTGGATGCACCCAACATCGGCGACGGATTACACCGGACGCCCATCCCACGCCACGTCGACAATACATCACAACCACGGGAACAATTAATATTGCAGCCTCATCTAGAGTAGCACCCATAAATTGTATGGTCAAGCAGGGCTACTAATAATAAGTGTAATCACATCACTGAAAGCAGTCATCGGGGCATCAAGTGTGTTTTTATAGGTTTTTTGGATTTTACAAATGGAAGATACTTACCTGCACAAAGGGAAAAAAACAGACCGAAAGAAAACAGAAAAGAAAGAAAAAAAAAAAGAAAAAGGAAAGAAAAAGGAAAGAAAAGCAGGAGAAAAGCAGCAACATCACCTGGCTTCGCAGTCAGTCAGATCTACAACTGGCCTCGGCCATCTACTCTACATTTGACCTTTGTGTCTACAACATACGGCCTACAGCCTACACATTGAACTACACGGGCTCCGGCGTTCCCGGCGGGCTAGGATAGCCGCACCGTTGGCACACGGCAACGTCAGGAATATTGATGCGAGTGTTTCCGCGTTCTCTAACGCTGCACTGCCGGCCAATCCTGACGGCGGTTTCGCAGAAGGCAGTGAGATGCATGCCGAAGCGGATGCGACGGCACATCATGCAGGTGTAGAAGGTGAAGGTGCACA
This sequence comes from Ophiostoma cf. undulatum, assembly GCA_022392935.1. Taxonomy (NCBI): domain Eukaryota; kingdom Fungi; phylum Ascomycota; class Sordariomycetes; order Ophiostomatales; family Ophiostomataceae; genus Ophiostoma; species Ophiostoma cf. undulatum. The sequence goes on along the minus strand of JAKRGL010000042.1, from coordinate 563,103 downwards.
TGTTGTAGTATGTGTTTGTAGATGGTAGATAGATAGTAGAGTAGTAGTTGTTGATTGAAGCTGTGAAGATTGTTGTTTGTGTTGCTGATGCTGATGCTGATGCTGATGCTGGAAAAAGAACTACATCTACACCACCGATGTGGTGATATTTATACATTGTGAAATCTAGAACATGTTCACGGCAATGTCCAGGATGATGCCATGTATCTTGTTCACTTGCTGTCTGCTGTAGGGACTTTACAATCATGTTGTGCAGAATATAGGCGTTGGCGATGTTCTGGTGAACAACGGGTCGGCGGGCATAAAGATGCATCCGGTTGTTCATCAAAACAGCGAATGGCATTCTTTGTTGCAGGAACTCGACTGTGTAATTGGAAGCCACAATACTATTGTTCAAGTACGATGTCCTGAGCTTGGATTTGCTCGACAATATGGATGACAGCCTTGCATAGCTGCAACTATCACAGCCTTGCGCCAGAACGTTTGATATAGCGAACACGAGCTTAGTTGAACCATGCTACTGACTAGTCGATTCATCAGTTCATGTCTTTGCTAAAGTACGATTATCAAAACGGTGACAGAAATGGACGGCCAACACCAACAACAAAGAACATCTTGGGGCATCTTTGGAGTATCTGCAAGGTATCTCCGGTGGCTCGGGCTTGAGGATCGTCATTGTATTCGTACAAGGTCGACGTGATACAACCAACGCTTCAACTCGAGTGCATTCATCAACATCACGTCGTCGTCGCTCAGCCTGGTATAAAACATGGCGCCGTCCCAGCCTTCAGACAACATCACCAGCAAGACATCCATGCACCACAAGATACTTTCTATCAAACGCCAGCTACTCTCTACACGTTCTAAATATAACTGCTGGCCGCTCAGGCCACCCGTTGTCTGGATCGGACGACTGGCGCGAATGCTTAGCCGGCAGCTGACACACAGGGTCCTTTTGTCTTATTCTAGCGTCCTCACGCACCCGAAAGTCGTCGATGTTTTGTCGTTGGTTACGGCTCTCGCGCGCTTTGTACTGTGACTGTGCCTCTGCCAACTCGACCCAGCATCTACGTGCCGTTACCCCACACTTTGCGGCCATCACGCCGGTCCTTTCACGCCCTTTGCGTCCCATAGTCTGCGCACTATTCGGCAACACCGAGCTCGAGCTCGAGCTATGGTATCACATGCTTTCTGGGCTGGTGCTGTTTTCAGTTTTCAGCTGCCAGCTCGGCCCCCGTCATCTCTCCATCTCCGCATGTTGAAGATATGGTGAAGATGTGTTGAAGATGATCACGGTCTGCATCAACTACGACGTCGACGTCGAGACATCCGGGCTATAAGACGCCGGGTTACAGAGACCCGTGTTCCTTACAGTCTCGGCAATGGTCCCATAGGCCACCAATAGGCCCATAACCCATTTTAATCATGAATTACAAATATCGTCGGCAGAAAACAAAATAGTCCCAATGCTCGCTTTCACTGTGAACCTGCTGATGTAATCTGCATCTATTTCGGTTACGCCAACGCGCCTCGTTTAGCCCGTATCCTCTGCCAATAGAGCACCTGCCGTTTGTGACTAATACCCAACAGCCCGCTCTTTGCCATTTTCTTCTGCTATTTTCCCGACCTTGGCCAAAAGTGTCTAGCTAGAATATCCAACAACCACCCCTTGGTGCCTTTGTGCAGCTCGTACAGATACATGCAAAAGAACGCGGGCGCTCTAGGAGCCGCCGGGGAGCCGCAAAGCAACACGCATGCCAGACAAAAAAAGGTCCGCTTGTCCAGGGGCCGATTGGATAGCCTGACGTCTCCAACTTGCACAGATCTCGATATCGGCTTGGCCTAGGAAGATTCGAGATTGGGTGCGCGTGCAAGACCCCTCATCGGGTCACAATGTGTACAGTAGTCACAGCAAGCAAGTCATAGGCATGGAATGAACGCTTTTGATTTTGGATTTGGTGGCTACTATTAGTGCTGCTTTTGCTGGAGGTAGCTCCGTGACGACTCGAAGTCTTTTGGTTTTGTTTTTGATTTTGCCGCTCCTCCTTGGCTACCACATGAATGAGACATTTGCCGTCTCTCCATAGAACATAATCAAACAGACATAAGAAACAGAAAGATAATAAAAACAGCCGTGGTATCGTGAGAAATAAATGTGAAAATGGACCGTGGTCCAGAAATGCCCAAAGATGATTCAAAATAAAACAAGACGGCTTGAAAGGCAGTAGCCACTTCTGAAAACAGGAAAACAGGAAAACAGTAGAGAGAAAGAAAAATAATAGCGCTGGTATGAATATGCAGGCAAAGAAAAGGGAAACGCTAGATATAATGCCGTATTGGTTGGTAATAATAGTACAGTCGAGGTGGTGGAATATAGTAGTAATAGGTAGTAGTAACGAGATGAAGAGATAACGGTGGAAAATGGGTATCAGTTGACGAGCGGATGAAAGTGATTGATGGTGGTGACAAGTGATGACAAGGTGGGGTGGCAATGAGCAAGGTGCTTGGTATCTACCACCCCTTGGCGTGGTAGCCGTCAAACGCATCCCGGTTCAGGTAGTGGTCCCAGCTGCCCGCGTTGGCCTCGTTGTCGTTGGCCTTGTTCATGTGCACGGGATCCGGGTACTGCTTGAGGTTTGCCACGTCATGCGACGTGTGCCTTCTCTTGAGCACGTTGACTGCATTCGCCGTCGACGTCTTTTGCGAACGCTCCCACAGAAGGTGCCGCCGCAGAGACTCCGTAAGCTCCGTCGACAGCATCATGCGCCGGTTCGTCCGCGGCGACCGTGCCACGCCAACTGTAGACGTCATGATAGGCTGTGCTGCAGAGCGCGGGATTTCGTTGATCGGCCGCAGCGTCGACTGCGGTCCGCGCGGGCGGTGCCGCATCATCAGCGCAGGCTCGTCCGAGTCGTTGGGCGACGCTGCCAGCGAAGGAGGCTGGTGCTGACCGCGCGTGCGGGGCAGACCTAGGGTCGACTGCGACGTGGTCAGGCCGTTCTTGACCTCGTGCTCGCTGCGCTGGATCATCAGCGTGATCAGCGACCGCCGCGACGGCAGGTGCAGAGTCGAGTCGACACGCTGGAACATGTTCTTCTCGTCCATGCTTGACCGGCCGCTCTCTTCGTTGGAATCCTCCCAGTCGGAGGAATCATCGTCGTCGTCGTCAATCGCGCTCTCGTCAATGTCGTCAGAGTCGGACTCGTCGTCTGATACCACGGCCGGTGCAGGGATCGTCCGTGTCGTCACATGGTTGCTGAATGATGTCTGCTTCTTCGTGGCAAGCGAGTGCCGAGAAAGGTGGAACGCACTCTTAAGCGAGCCCTCCTCTTCCGGCAAGGCTGCCGGTTTCCGCTTCATCATCTGCGACATGCTCGACTCCAGGCCGCGCGAACGCTCGCTCATCGAGTCCTCGCACGAAGACGAGCCGCCCAGAGCAAATGTGGCCTTCTTCGACTGCACCTGCTTGGCCTTGGGTGCTGATGTCGGCTCGGGAATGGCGTCGTCATCGGCCTCGGCAGGCTGCTCGTCGGAAGCGGGTGTGAAGATCTGGGGGATAGCAAGGGGCACATGCGATGGCGAGAATCCACGAATCACCTCGGTAGTCGACTTGCTCTTCTGTAAGGGTGCAGTGGGAAGCTCCTCCTCGTCTTCGCTATCCTCAATGGCGGATGTGTCCTCGGCAGTCAAGGCGGGGAAGGCCTCGGGGGCGGACTCGGCCTTGGCCTCATCCTCCACTTCGGGAGCAGGGGTGGGTACAGCTACAAGACTCTCTTCAATAGTTTCGGGAGCTTCAATGGTCTGCTCAGTCTCGGCAGTCTGCTGGGACTCGGGTGTTGGGTAGGGAAATGGGGAAATATCGCGGAAAGGCGCGTTCAGGCACTGCTTCTCCTGGACAATAGAGACAACCATCTTCTCCAGGTCGTCGGAAGTAATATGCCGCTCACGGCCACGGCTGCGGTTGCTTCCACAGGAGTCCTGGCGACGGATACAAGGGCGGGAAATGTCGGTGGAGCTGGGGTCAGAGGCAATCTCAACGGCCTCCTCGTCGGCAATGGACTCAACACTGCCGGAAAGCTGGGGGACTTCTTCGGTCGAGGGCTGGCTGCACTTGGGAATCGACTTGGGCTTTAGTGATGAGGTGGAGGACATGTTATCTGAGACAGAGCCGAACGAGTCGGCGCGGTTGCTGTGAAGGCGGCTGGAGCCGTTCTCGACGCAAAAGGTCTCGCGGGTCCAGAGACGCCAGCTGAGGTTTTCTAACCTGCGGCCCTGGGCGACATTGTCTGCACAGCGAGCAAATACTGGTCTGTCAGTCTTTGTGGAAGACGGGGGTGGCAAGAGAGAGAGAAAAAGAATAAACATACCAGTCCACATGCTAAAGAGGTTCTGGGGGTTGGAGGTGTCGACCTTGTGGATGACATTGGCATCCACCTGGAGAACAGGTGCATCTAATGCCGAAGGCATGTTGTCGGTGGCGAGAGAAGCGAGCGTAGAGTAGATTGCTAGTTACAAATCGAGTGTTGTGTAGTCAGTTTGCAATGTTGGTGTCAAGAGAATATCGCGAATCGTCGGCGCAGGATTTGTGTTTGGGGGGCAAGGGCAGTAAGTCGTCCAGTCGATCGAACGGAGTTCGAGAGAGGGCGAGGTCGACACCGAGGACACAGAATTGGGAGACGCTGCGAGATAGAGTCGATTGGGGTGCTGGGAGGTTTCGAGATTTGGGGTCGGAAGTCGATATTCAGAGTCGAGATAGAAAGCTATTCGAAAGCGAAGAGAAGGCGAAGAAGAAACAAGATGTCGATTGGACGTATAGAATGTCGTCGAGATTGGCTGTTATTATAACGTATTATGGGTTGGTGGCAACAGAATGTGTTGGGCTGCGTTGCGTGACTATTGTCGAGATGTACTCAGTATGCAAAAGTAGAAACGTAGAATTGAAAAAGCAGGAGAGAAGAGTCAGGCAGTCGTGCAATGTGTGGGGGGGATAGGAGAAGTAGATGTAGTCTGGATCAAGAGAATAATGGCGACTGGGTTAATCGAGAATGAGCGAAAATAACGAAAATGTGAGGGCAGGAACGACCGACACACAGTAGGGGGGGGGGCGTGTTTTCTGTAAGGGAGGGCGTGTGGGTGTGGAACAAACGAAGACGAACAGAGGGCGCGGGATTGTGGTGGCCATGGTCCGAAATCAGAAAGAGCCACCCATACTCCCAGACTCGCGGTGAGTGCAAAGGCCCAGCCCAGAGCAAAAGCCAATTCCATACAAAGATACAAAGCCACAGAAGCGCCAGAACGCCAAAGCAAAGCCAAAAACTATCCACCCCCCATTATCCCCTACCCTGGAGCTATCGATACCTGTACTATGTAGGTAGCAGTAGTACACAAGATACCTTGTACGACGTTTACAGGGGAAATACGTGCCTGAAGAACCCCGTACCGCCGTTTACTACAGTTGGTACTTAACATTCGCTGTGTGCGAGAAGAGCACTAGTAACAGTGCAATGTAAAGGTGGGCCATATCCGGTACAGTGGGTATGAGTACCGTGCTACCAAAATACAGTGAGTAGGGTACATAGGCTGACCCCGTGGTAGAGGGTGGCAAATTTTTCAAAACGGAAAGAGGGGATTGGGGAGGCGAGGCGTGCGGGCGGGCGTGGTCAGGCGGTAATAGTTCTGGGGCCAGGTTAAGTGGGCAAATACTCCATACAGTACGGCAGAGAAAGAGAGACCGTAAGAGGAACGGCTCCGTCTGACTGGATCAGAACGGATCCCATGTCCCAAAATGGTTAGCCTTTATTACTAGCCATATTGGGACCGCGGTAAGCTCGCAGTTCTTTTTTGCTTATTTATTTAGAGGTTTTAATGGCATACTGTACCGTTATTTCTCATGTTTTTCCTCTTTCCCCTCCCGGCGTCTGTCATGACAATACTTTGTATGAGACGTGAAGGGCCGATTCCTTCGAATTGCTCTTTGGCTTTGTGCATTGGAATTAGAATTGTGTACGAGTCATGAGTATTGGCTGGTGGCATTTTGGCTATCGTCTCTAAGCGTAAAGGCCAGTGTGCTAAATGCATATGTTCCAGCTGGTATCTGGTCAATCATGTCTTGTCGAATACATAGGAAATGTCCTGCTTGAGCAAGGATTGATGGTCTCAATCGCCATGATTCATACTGTGTGCAGCACATGTTAATCAAATTATTAATTATCGAAATGAGACGACGAAAACGGAGCATATTTGTACTGCCTAAATAGGCCTAGTCGGACCATATTAGGAAATATCTCCAGGAGTCACATGGCGTGCCACCGTTTTGCACAGCCAGCTGCGAACCAGAGCGACACGTTCCTGGCCTGTGGCTCTACCAGGATTTCCATTCTCTCTGAAATGACAGTCACAAGTCGGGTGCGCGTACTACTCAGTAATACAGATGCAAATGGCAAATACAGAGTAAGACGAAATGCAGCGTACTATGTAATATCACGTAGTAAGCATCCTCGGCAGACCAGACCAGGCACGGCGGTAAGTGGGGGAAGGCAGACAGAAAGAGTCACGTTGTCGAGTCAGAGTCAGAAGGAAGACCGCAAACAGTTGTGCGTTGTCTAGACCGTCACAGGCACATTCCGAGGCGAGGCATCTTGCTAACGGAAATGCCAGCGCAGTAGCGAGCTTGCTGGTGACTCCAGGAAGCACGGGACACGGGACAGGCGTCACGAGGCATCACGAGAGAGACGTTGAGTATTGTTAGTAATACTATGTACATAAACTGAATGACTACTATTTTATACAATTTTACCAGGCCCTCGTGCGTCGTGGCCTGGCCTCGCGTCTGTTCGGCCGCGTCAATGTTCGGCGCAACTACATAGTAGGTCGGATGTTGTGCAACAGCACAGGCGAGGCGATGATATTGGATTGAGATCGTTTGATTGTTTTGCTGTGCTGTGGTGTGGGATCTCTCTGTATATTTTTGTCGGGGCAGAGCAGCACCGTCAGTGGGGGATTCTCGTATTGTGATGTTGTGCAAGGCACGGGGCACTGTTTCGCGTCACTATATCTGGACATCGTTTGTTTGGTTAGCATGTTGAAAGCTATCAAAAATCAGGCATGGCAACATCCACGGCGCTAATCTTCATCACGCAGGCTCCCGTTGTTGTTGTTGTTGTTCGTGTTCTTCTTCCTGTTGGCGATTCATGCTTTGTTCTGTTGTTTGTTGATTCATGATTGTCCTCTCCTATCCTGGTGACTCGCTGATTCATCGGGGCAGTGAATGACCCTTTTTGTCCCACGTTGCCGTTTGCAATTCTACGGCATGTTGTTCCTCCAATCGCAGCGAGCTGCAAGGTGATCGTCCTGTCACAAGCCCTATCAATGCGAATGCAATCTACAAATAGCACAAAGACTGAGCGTGTCTTTATGCCTACACCTCCCTCCGGACCTCTACGACGTACACCTCTGCACCAGCAGACATAAAAGTAGGGCGGTAAGGCCGCACTGTGACTGGGCGTTCAGACTCTCTCTGTAACGCGGCCCGGCTGGGCTGATCTAGGCCTACCAATTGCCAGCATTACAGAGCACCTGTCTTGGATACTTGCCTGAATACGTGTAAAAATACACCAATGCCCGTCTAGCCTCTCGAGGCATCTGACAGCATGCGAGACACGGATCATCACAATCACTAATCACAAACGCCGTTATTTCTGCAGTCTTGACTGCAGGATCATAGTGAGCAAACAGGGCTTGCTTCTTTGGATGGCAAAGCGTTGGTCGTGCGGGGTGTAGCACATTGCCGCCCGGGCGCCATGAGATGGAAGTGTACAGCGGGATAATGAAGTGAGAGGTGTGAGAAATAATTGCATCTGACTTTGTTTCTCCAGGTTCTCTATTGCTCCTATGTGATGCAAGGAGATATCCACCCCCCGCTGGTCAATGCAAAGGCAGGTGACCACGTCCGTGAGCGTCAACAGCAAGTAGAAGATGTCAGCATAGGATCCATGCTCTGCTATGATCACACAAGATGACCTGCATTTTACGAGCAGAGGCCAGGCACTTGCATGCGTTGAGCTCTAGCCAAGTAATACTGCGTACTATGTATTCAAGATACAAAAGTTACATAGTGCAGAGTATAATAATCGCGGAGTAGTATTGCCACAGAATGTGCCCGATATGGGGATGGTCTGGAGCAGGAACAGTCATGTGTCTGTGACTGCAGTGGCTTGTGCCCTGAATATGATGCCGGCCGCTCTCGCAAATAGGAGCGCGCCATGTCTGAGTCCAGCGGCTGCTCGCATGTATTATGGCCAACACATGACTTGCAAACTTCATACACCGGAGTAATACTCGCAAAGAATACAGATATACGCCTTTGTACACGTCCACTAAAACCCTCGCTCCGGTTGTCTGTGGGTATTTGCCAATTTGGTGGGCTCTTCTCCTCCCTTCTCCTGGAAATTCCGAGTCTAGAGAATCCAGAGGTCTAGTAAGATGGCTGCCGTCAAATCTAGTCGCATCTACTCCGTACAGTGACTATCATTGAATCTAGCCCTGGAGCTCGGGAAGTGAGTCCCGAATAAAATGTGGGCATGTTGACGGGTTACTGGGACTGTCCGTATCACTGTGTAGAGGTAGAGAGCAAATTACAGTGACGAGGCCACCGATCTGGACACCGTATTGCAGTCTTTCAATCTGCTCTACTATGTACAGAATACAAAGTGCTGTTCTCTGATTTTTATTCACCTCCTGTCTCCGTCTCAGCCCTCCAGCCTTTGTCTCTCTACCAAGGCCGGCCTTTACACCGGCTATATTTGTCTTGTTCAAACTATGCCCGACGCCTCCACGCAATTCTAATTTTTTCTTCCTGTCATTTTTTGTCTATTTGTCTTTTTCTCCTTCTTCTTTGCTCCTAACCTCTCTTGTTATGGTCCAGTAATACGCAGCCTCTAACTCGTGGAGAAGAGAAGCCTCCCCCGCCATTTGTCGGGTGAGAAAAAACAACCGATACAGGTGACTTCCGCCTTATTTTAGTCACAAGACGGCAGACTGAAAAAATACATTACAGTCCTGGGTAAGATATTGGCCTTGTCCGGAAGAACGAACAACCGTACAATCAACGTCGTCAAAGACCCTGAAATGCCTGTAAATAATCTGCGTTGCAAACATCTTACGTACTTGGTCATTATTATTCATACAAGGTGTAGAGTTGTTTCCTTGTCGATGTTGTTAATGTAGTGGTAGAATTTGAATTCAAACATATCAATATATCAATATATTATTGTTCAAGAATATTTAAATAATACAAAGTACTAGCCAGTCTTTTTTTTAAAAAAAAAGAAGAAGAAGAAAAAAAAACCTTAGTGATGCTTCTGTATGTTTGATAGATCGAAGAAACCACCAGAAAATACGAAAAAAATACCAGAAACCAAACCATTGCACCGACAATACGTGTAGGATGTTGATGCTTTTAATCCGGAAGCTGTTGAATGAAACGGTGCGGTCCGCTGTTGGACACCGTTTCCCACGACCCACCGCACCGGCTACTATGTTACTAATATGCAGTTAGCACAGAGTAAATAGTAGGAATCATGGCACGCCTGCACCTGCTAGATTACATAAATAAGACATAGTATCAGCCAGGCCTGATCTTCCATACAAGTAACATTCCTGTCCTTTTGTCATCTCGCTACGGCAGGGCAGGCAATTTTCTCTGTATATTGTAGAGGAAAGTGGATGCGTAGGATGGAGTCAGCAGGACGACCCGAGGCGGCGGGTACGCAGGTCACGATGAAGTAAGTAATAGTACGCAGTAAAGGATCGGACGTAAAATGACCTGGAGTAGAATAATCCTCTGTCATAGAGAACTTCTTCTTTCATCCATTCCCCACACCACCTCTTCCCAACCGGCATTCTGCGAATTAACACGGAAACGGGGTTGCTGCTGGGCATCGGCAGCCTGACTGATGCATCGTTGCATGCTGCGCGTACGTCTTTGTCAGGGCGATGGCCACGACAAACAGCTTCCCCGCGGGTCCGCAGCAAGCAGTGATTCCAAGGAATGGATGAATCAAAAGTGGTCAATGATGACCAGAAATCCAGAATGAAAGAAATGAAAGAGCAGACCGAAAACATGGGGTAATCAGATATGTCTCACACTGGATTGCAGAGGAGATCGGGCAATAAAAAACCAAACAAAGCAGCAGGATACAGCGATGCCAGAATACTGCCACAAACAGCCACCGGTGCAGCCACGAATCGGTGCAGTATCTTAACATCAACACTATGTACCGATGCATGCCATTGTCTCTGGTCTCAGATGGGAGCTCAATGTCTCACAGCTTCGTATCTGGCTGTGGAAATCAGGACGAAAAAGAAAAGACCGGGAGACCAGCTAAAATGATCACCGTCTAGCAAGGGAACATGTTTCACCTGCCTTTCTGTAACTGTACTATGTAAATACGTTGTTTCTCTTGAATTGTCTAAAAGCCGTGACCATACCAAAGACGGCGAGATCAGTCCTCTGTCCGGCATCTTTACATTCTCTGTCCCTGACGTTGACTTGATTTGCCGAGATCAATGGAAGAACGTACATACGCCGTAGTTCTCTGTAGTGGAATATTAGACATCTTTTTCTGGCTAGAAAATAAAAACGGCAAAGCCAAAGAAATGAAACCCAGACAAAGCTGAGTAGACAGACTGGCAGAGGCTGATTGCCGTCTCTGAGTAAGAGCCGTACCAGCAGCTGAGACACTGCATACGGGGAAGCGGCCCGGAATGAGTATCGTGTGTTTGGGCAGTCTTCTGAGTAGAATATTTCCTATTCAGTTATTTTTGATCCTACTAATTACATATGTACTCACGACACAGTGGAACGACACCACAGTAGCAGTCGCGACAACCCAACACCACGGTTGCGGTCACTGTTCTTTACATAGCGATACATGGTAAATACTGGAGGTCTGGGGAGCGAGGAGAGGCCCCTGAGAAAATCAAGGTGGTGCGAAGCGACTGGTCATATTTCCAACCAAGCAACATATTACAAGTTCGCTTGGTATGATTGAATATTTACGGTTAGAAGTCATACTGTAGTTTTATTCCAGGAATACACTGTTTCTGCCTTTACCATTCCTGATATCTACGCTTACGTGTCTCATAAAAAAGATAGATATATCTGATACACTCTGTGACACTGGTGTACCCAACGAGCCTACTCTGTCTGCACTGCACCATCTGATATGCTCGTCGCGATGCGTCTCTCTACGAGCTCGCACTCCTACACGCCCAAGTACAGTGTAGTTCCGAGCTTTTGGGATGCAGTGGGGGCCGTCATTTATAAATATTGGGATTGTGGTAATTACTCTGTAGAAGATTTCGGTACTGTACTCCTGAGCCGTGAGTATAATTTAACAAGGGTCTTCCGTGAGCTGAGCAGCGGGCGCTCTCATCCTTGCACGCTTCCGAGATTCGACTGTCACAAGACCATACTACGTAATGTTCATGTATTATTGCAGCACGGTGACGACACAGAATGGCACAGAATGAGCAGAGTAATATGGGATGATACTCCTGAGCCCTGCATATCAATGCACAGCATACGAGAAGACCAGCAGGCGATATGCAGACCAAACGAATCAAGGGTGAGACGAGGGTGATCTATCCCGCGTTTGTTTGTGAATATGACTATCGGGGTATTATTTCAAATCGGTGTGATGGCATGTCTTGATGCCAGGCTCAGCGATATCAATGCCAGCGTGACAGTGCGCTAATAACAGCTAATACACGGCCCGCCCCCTAGATCTAGCGTGCGCTCTGTTATTATCACGGATGTACATATGTACATATGTACAATGTACTACGGAGACGTGGAGAGTGGTTGTAGTGTTCGAGGTTTGGTCAGGCGGACAGCCACAATGGCCAGAATAGGAAAGAGACATTCCCTCCTTCCTTGCTTCCAACAACCAGGGTATTATTTTGATAGTATTACAATTGGCATCCAATAGGGGGTCCTCCATGACACATGTGGATTACTTGGAGAGGGAAGGAAGGAGGAGCCTCTGTCTCACTGAGGAAGTCACCCCCACGCGCTGTTGCCAGATGATCCAACACGCCTTCCGCGGAAATTCGAACTTTGTTGTTAAGTGATGAAGTGATGAAAAGAAAACCAGGGTCTTTGATAGATACCCAAAGGGAAAGAGCGCCCAAGCATCAGCTGTGCAGCGGGCGATGCCAACACCAACAGTCAGAAATGGCAAGTGCTGACCTCCCTTGTGTGATGTGCCCACGGAGGGCGCCGATGCGGTCAAGGTTATCTCTGTTTTCGTGGTTTTGTTAATCTTCATCCTTCATCATATCAAATCCATTATCATCCTCATCTTCTAGTGACACCCTCCCTGAGACGGAATTGCACATCTCTGTAGAGGTCATCACAATACGTCTCAAAACATTGCAAACATCACACAGTCGTGATCTTCACTGCGCCTATCAGGGGCCATGAGCCAAAGCGCGTCGCAACTCAACTGCTCGTACACACTACTATGTATACTGCGCCGCAAAGATACCGTGCATGGCATCGTGACGGCATAGCAAGCAATAGGGCTACTGTGCATGCAATTACGGAGTACATTGTACTTGCTTTGACCTCTGGCGTAGAATGGATGGAAGGCGACCCCTGCAGTAGAAAGGGAATCTCATATTGTAGAATAGGAAACGAGTAGTGTGCTGATACGACGCTTGGATCTGGTGACGATGGACTTTTCTTCCATTTTGGGCAGACTCATAGACTGATAGACCTATACATAGCAGCTGTTGGAAGATAGAAGATAGAAGATAGACAGAGACAGAGATAGGACACACCGACATGGGTGATGGACACAGACCGACTGATAGGCGCCGACAGGAATAGGGGTTGCAGCCCGACACACAGGTAGGGTTTACAGTTCAACGGTTATTACGGAGACAGGAGTAGAAGACGAGAGACGCTATGGCATGGATCAAGCTCCCACCGTGTCTCCCCCAGAGCAGGGTTGGACAGGCAGACAGACAAACGGTGAACACACCGGACAAGCGAACTCTGTACTGATCCCTACCAAATAGCCGGTATTGATATTGGCACTCTGTATTGCTTGGTACTGGTATTGGATGAATGGAGGAGACGAGTGAAAAGAGCATTTAGCCGGACCGTTTTGCGGGATTCAAAGGTGAGCGATGCCCTTTGCAGACTTGCAGACATTCCCCGATATTTGCTACTTTTACATATATTCTTCAGTTTTGTTGTTGAAACAATCCAGGACAGATCGAGAAGGTCTTCCGTCTGCCAGTCTTTTCTCTACATCTACATAGTACTCTCTCGCTGTCGGCTTTATCTTGGGTCGCATGCAATGCAGATGTTGTACGGAGGAAGAGGGTCAGAGGGTAGCAGGGAGTCCTCGGTGTAGATGTGGAGAGAACCGTAATACAAGGTAGAGGCGATATATGTCTCGAGGTGTGGAATAATGGTGAATATCAAGACGGATTCTGGGGAAATGGAATATGGAGCACATAGATGGGGTATGCATGTGATGGCCAGACGACTCTGTACTACTCTATATCTGTATCGTGACCGCCAGACACGGCATGGTTATGCAGCGGCTGGTGAGGAGCCCATACAAATATGCCGTGCTGGAGTAGGGCCGACAGACCGACCATACCCCGGGCCCAAGCAGACAGGCTAGAGAGGATGAAGAATCGACGAGAACAAAGACGCATTCATCAACACTACTATGTACGGCTTGCTAGACAGTACTCGGTAGACTAGACAGTAGAATATAGTCTGCAAGAATCAAAGAACTGCTCTCCTCGGTGGCTCGGCCTGATCTCGCGAAACTGGCCGCTGGTCTCGACCTGAGCAGCAATGATCGCCTGGTCTGCACGAGCCAGGCCGCTTTCCTGTTTTATCATTCTACTGGTCTGTAATTCTATTGTTTTCATGATGCCCCGGCTTCACCCTATACCCCATACTATCCCGTCCATCATCCCGCATCCCGGTCTATTACATCACAAGCATTTATTCGCATCCTGCTTGTCATCTGCCTCATTCACCAGTCATCTTCTCTCTTCCACCCAAATTGGTGCGGCTCCGCTGATGTTAGTGTTGTTTGTTATTTGTGCTCAAATGAGGCAATCTCAGCACACTCGACTCCAAATGCTTGCATATCCTGCTCCTTTGCCTTTGCATCCTTCTATTACACGGGCTAATCTCGGCTTGAATCCAGCCACGCCACATGTTCTCCTCAGTCATCGTGCCTCCATACTGCACTAGCAACCCCGTTTCCCCGGACGGGGTCAGTTATGCTTACATTGTAGGCAGTAGACAGACGCCATAAATCTACATACTGTACTTTGTAAATGCCGAGCGCATTGTTCGGTACTCTACAGACCAGAATTGCCGGGATGGTGAAGCAGGCAGATGACTGAGGATGACTGGTGCTTCTGACCGTTGCCTACACAGCATTTGTCCATTTTTATGGTTTTATTAATGTAGAAATTGATGTGCGTTTATTCCGTTTTTGAGTGGTAGTTCAATACCACGGCAAAACAAGACAAACGGTGACCAGACGGTCATGCACCCTACCAAGTAGGAGCTTAATAAAGCCGAAATAATTATTATCGAATTAAAAAAGTAGAAGTAAAAGTAGAAGTAAAAGTAGAAGTAAAAGTAGAAGTAAAAGTAGAAGTAAAAGTAGAAGAGAAAAAACACACCAAAATCAAGTTCCTGCAGCTTGCGGACAACAGGATCGGTAGGCGAGGTGGCATCGTGAACCGCCAGATGCACGATCTCTCACTACCAAGCACACCGTATCTTGCGTCGCATCTGGTCTGCGTCTGCAGTCATTGTACTTGCTGAGGACACCTGAGTGTGCAGTAGAGGGCTGCACAGCATACGGCTGAGGTGAGTGTGGTTGTCGTTGCTGAGCATAAACAAATGACGGCATCGTGGGACACGAGACAAGGCAGCGAGGCAGCCGACCACAGATGACCAGAGACGGGCGATAATAGAGAAAATACAAAAGAGCAGAAGAGTCATAGAAAATTAAATAAAGAAAAAAAGAAAAGAAAAAGAAAAAGAAAAAGAAAAAGAAAAAGAAAAAGAAAAAGAAAAAGAAAAAGAAAAAAGACGACATCGTCGTGCGTTGTCATGCATAGCCCCTCGCTCCTTCCCCTCTTTCTGCTCATCTCTTGCCTTGTTCGACTTTTGTGCCTCTTCCGCTCTTCTTCTCTTCTGCTCTTTGCTCTGCTCTTCTGTGCCGTCTGTGCCTGCTGCATTTCTGGCTCTAGCCTCCTCTGTCGTCCCATCTCTCCATTTCCCCATCCTCCACACAATGCGGACAGTCCAGGGCAGGAGTTGGCCAGTATTAGCCGCTGGAGGCGTGTTTTATCTTGCATTTATTTATTCAATATTTTATACTGCTGGTATTGTGTGTTCCGATTACTATCCCAAACGGTGATGTGAAGTGATCGAGTTTCTATTACGAGTACAATTGGATTTTATCCTATTACACACGTCACAGCACCTATGTCCGTGTCCCACGTAGCATTTACGTGATATTTAGATACTGACTTTGCTCACAAGACATTAAAAATAAACAAAAACAAATTCACACCCCCCACGTACGTCTGACTGTCTGCCGTCACCAACACCCGTGGTTGGGCCGAGAAGAGGGGGGGCTGGCTGCACATCACAAACAGAAGGTGCGCACGCAAAAGGCAGAAGGCCAAAGGCAGAAGGCAGAAGGCAGAAAGGCGCATGTGCAATCAAGATACGGAAGGAGGCAAACAGCCACTATGAAATGGCGGTCACGAGGTTTAACAAACGCGGCGCACATCATCACATAGGGTATAAAAAATAAAATAAAAACACAACGGCAAGGGCCGTAACGAGACCAAGCAGTGTGAAACTATCAAGCGGTGAGCTGCGAGAAGATGTCTCTGTCTGTCCATCACTGACGTTCTTGCCGGTCTGGAACAGTGTCACCGATGATCAGTCGGCTGGAGTTGCTACCAACCGAGAGGATGAGGAACTATGCCAACAAGAACACCACGTACATCAGAAGGATGAAGATACCAGAGGATAAGAAAACAAAACGCGCCCCATCAGAGATCCATCGGCCAGCCAGCCAGCCAGCTCAAAAATCAAACCTCAACCAGACCCTGAAACCAATGGACGGCCTCATCCCAGACACCACATCCGGAAGCCAAAGAGGCTGCAACCACCTTGGCCCAGCCCTCCATCTGCCCCCCTCCCCTCCCCTCCATCTCTTGACTCTTGTAGACTGTAGGCGTCCACAATTATCTCAAACGACCTCTGCAACCCCCCATGGAGCTCGCCCACCCTCGCACCCGTAGAAGTGTGCGCTGCACAAGAAAAGTCAGTTGACATTCCATCCCGTGTCTTACCCCCATTGCCTTCTAGATGCCTTTGCACTTGCAGCATCTGAGGCTCTTAGTCGTACACTTGGCCGTTCCTGAATGGATCGATTCGGGCGCGTGAGTCTAGAGTCCTGCATTCACTCAAGGCGACTGAGACCTGCAGTGATAGCTGCTGTATTCGCATGTCCTGGATAGAGAATCCTAGATAAGAATCCTGAATAAAGACATGTAACAAGGCTGGTTGCGCAATGCAACATTACAAGCCCATAGCCAGCAAAGCCAGATTGCCGGTAAAGCACCAGCGTGCACGAGGCCACCCTTCTACTGGCATAGACAGGCCCTTATGCATCAAGACACAAGACACGGCCAGACAAGCCACGCCAACATCACGAGAGCCCCGGCTATTGCTGCCTGGCTATTGTAGCAGTAAGGTTAGGGTAAAAAGTAAGGGTAAATAGGGCCGCTTTCATCCCCCCCCCATGGGCTGGTGATGGCTGCCCATGGCCGATGAAGATCGCGACATGACGCCGAGGCTGATGATGCTTGCCAACACACAGGTCTCGTGCATTCCCATGATGAACGACTGTCGTCGTGGTGGCTGCCCATCATTCATGCCAGTCACAGCTATCCCGTCCATCAGCTATGAAGCCCTGCGAGGCTGCGAGTGATGCCATCTGCCAGCAGCTAGTGACGACTACGTTGATGCAAGCAAGCCGGCAACGCACGAGCAGCATCTAAAGTCAGTCTGTGCTATGTAATAAAAATAGGCAATCTAGAGTGCACAAGCCACCTCGGCCTCTATCGTATGATACTCTGCTCAGCTTCGGTCAGCCCTGGGGAAGCACAGCATGCTCACAGGTCACGATGCTGACACGAGGTTCGCCGGGACCCAGCTCACCTTTTCCATAGATTTGTATATCCTTAATGGATACTGTATAGATAGGTACATACCGACGGTCAGACGGTCCGAGATCCTTCTCATCCCTCCTCCCGTTGATTCTCCCGGTTGCTTCGAGCCAATATACCACGGCGCAGAATCAAACAATCACGCGCCGCTTCATTTCTTCTTTTTTTTCATAGCCACCTCCAACAACCTCTACAATATACTACCCCAGGCGTCCGTGGCCACGGGACGACCCATATGGCACGCAATATCTACACAATATGGTTGTAAACTACATAAAAATATATAAAAGACGGCCCGTTGTTGTCGGCCGAGCGGCAAATAGAGAGCTCACTCTCCCCCAGAGTCTGAATATTGCCTTGTCTTCTCTTTTTATATCCCGCTTCATCAATTCCACGTGGCTGATAGTAACACCTTTGGATGCGGCATTTGTCTGCGCTTGGCTGTGGGTGAAGGGTGAAGTACGGCCGTGATCACGCGTAAAAATGTGAAACTATCAATAAACAAGAAATGACAATGATAGCAGTAAATAAAAATAAAAATAAACAGTGTCATGCAGGGCACAAAGGCAGATAATAATCATGCCCAACATGCAGGAAACTATTGCACCGCTGACCTTCGCAGAGGCCACCGACTATTCGTTTCTCTGTTGACGTGAACGCAGGTAACAACGCAGAGGATGTGCTGGCAGGGCTGAGCAGATGACCGCGGGCTGACGGGGCACCGCCGACTCTTTTGATTCGGCAGTCTGCGATTGTGCTATTGCCCATCTTCTGCTCATGAACTCACCGGCACTTGTAGATGTTCAATACAATAATAACAGTAATAACAATAATAGCAATAATGGCAAATGCATTTTATCTAATCCCAACCCAATAACTGTAGAATCGCAATACAAAACCACAGACCGCTTCATTTGCAACTACTCGAGGCAAGACAGCAATGTTGCTCCCTAAGACCAGTAGAACAAGAATAAAACCTGAAAAAAAAAGAAACCACGCCCCCCAAAAAGACATGATTGCTCTATGTGAGTCTCATGCCTCCCCTGGCCCAGTAGCTCAGACGGGCCTGCTTTTGGAACTTGAATGAATGCATAGGAATCTTGGTACGTCTCTGTTCCCGCTCCACGGCCTTCTTGATGTCGCGCGCCGCCTCTTTCGAGATGTTGGCCAGACCCCGCAAGTTGCGCGCCTCGGGACGGGTCGACTTCACAGCGCCGGCACGGCCCGATGCAATCAGGGCGTTGCTGATGTGGCTGCTGCCAGTGTTCTCGTCAAGCTCGCCAGCATCAATCGCCAGGCGGATCCACCGGATCTTCTCCTCGACTGTTGTCTGGTGGCGCAGGTTCTGCGCATAGTACCTGCGTCCCGAGCGGTGGCCCAGAGAGCGCCCTGAAGGCAGGTGCAGCTCGCAGTCATCGTAGTAGATGGCACGTGCCGGCTTGCGCTGCCGCGGCGCCTTGGCCGGGCGGTCCGCGACGTCGTTGGAGCCCACCGACGACGCGTCGTCGTCCGTCTCCCAGCCATCGTTGCCGGCCATGTCCACGTCCTGGCCGTCCTCGTCCTCCCACTCGCCCTCGTCCTCGTCCCCGTAGTCAGAGTATGACGAGCGGAAGTCGTAGTAGTCGCCAATGAGGACCTGCTCGTCGACAGTCATGTACGGAATCATACAGTGAGACTTATCACGCATGTGCGTCTGTGCTGCATAGACGTTGCTGCGCACCTTGCCGCAGTAGATGCACTCGCTGTACTTGCGCACCTGGTCCTGCAGATATGTCAACAGTCCCTCGAGGTCCACGAGGTACTTCTTCTCTGGGATGAACATGCCGTGCACCAGCTCCATGTGTGTCACATTCTCCTCCACCGATGCCGACGCAAGGTTGCAGAACAGGCATGCCTGGATCGAGAACGGCGGCTCGTTGGTCTTCTTGGCCGACTTCTCCTCCTCCTCCTCCTCTTCAATATCCTCCATGGCCTCGGAACCGGCCTCAGAACCGGCCTTGGAACCGGCCTTGGAACCGGCCTCGGCTTCGGCAGTCTCCTGCACCTTCAGACGGCCAATGACAATGTCAAACTCGTCGGCCTTGCTATCGGCCGCCTTGATAGTCGGCTCGCCCAGCGAAAAGGTAGAGCTCACCACAGACTTGGCATCGTCCACGGACGGTGCCTTCTTGTGTGTGTTCTTGCGCTCGTTTGCCTTGGCAACCCGCGCCTTGTGCTTCTGGCTCTTGATGTGGTGCTGGTACGAGTTGGCGCTCGAAAAGTTCTTCTGGCACAGCGAGCAGCTGCCCTGGTAGGCTGCCCGGCTTGCCTCCTCGGCGGTGCCAGCCTGTGACTGCGTGATCCGCTCGGCAAAAACAGCCGCCGAAATGGGGTCCAGGTCTGCAAGGCGGCGCTTCAGGTTGTATCTGTGCCACTCGCCCTTCATGTGCGCCCGCTGCAGGTCACCCGCGCGGAATGCAACAAGGCAAGTGCCACAACGGAACTGGTCCGGGGCAGAAGCCATTTCAAATGTGTGATGGGATGTCGTTGGAGACGGAGGGGTCCCAAGTTGATGGGAAAGGCTGGATGCCTGGAACCAGAGCGGCAGTGAGATGCAGATGCAATGACTGATAATCAAAGCAGCAGTATTTTTGCGTTGTGTGTAGATTGCTGTAGAGCTGGTGGTGGGTTGGAAATGGTTGGGTGAAGAGGCTATGACAAGAATCTGCGGCGTGGGAGGATGTGGAGGGGTGCTGGCTATTTGTATGAAAAAAAACGAAAAGTCTTATCGCTAGCAGAATATACGCCTTAGTAACCTCTGGCGAAAGGTCGAACAATTAACTACTGTTCTTTGGCAATCTATTAGACCGAGAAATCGACTTTACAAAGCCCATTACATTAAAGATATACTACGAGCCAACTCTGAAGGTTTTTTTTCATCAATGAACCTGTTGGTAGGCTCGACCTGTTGGCTGATGAAAAGTGCGGTTTGTGGATGAAAATTAAACACGAAGTTTGCCTTCTACCCGATAAGAGACTTGCACTTACACGCAAAATACTAGTGGTGGGGTGTACCCCATCTGGCGCCTATGATGACGGGCTTATGTAACCATCCACACTCGTAGATTATATAATCATATATATTAGTAATCATGTATCCGGGGTCTGTGCTCCTAGCGCGCTGACCCATGTCCGTCTAAGAATACCCGCCTGCCCGTCTGGGGCGTGCTGATCAAGGCTGACACCCTGCCTCGCTCTTGCCTCTTTTGCCAACACATCACTGCACACGACGACCCAACGGCGGCACGGCGAAACGCATCCTCCATCAGCCTCTCCCGACCTTGCATCGACTGTGATTGGGCTGTGCCACCCATCCGCCTTATTTGTGTCTAGGCCTCTCCCCGCCAGTTTTGCCGTCGCTGTTTGTGTGACGCGGCTGTCCCCTGCCACTAACGGGACCCGGAACCACATCTCGCTTGCCGGCATCCAGCATCACGACGACATCACGACGACATCACAACTCTATTTCTAGTACATCACGACATCACGGCATTACGACATCTTTTATTGCATCTGCTTTATCTCGCATACGACGTACACCACACCGTCTCGGAACGACACCCCGACAAGCTTTGACCCTCCATCTGCACATCCTTCCGACATGAGCTTGCCTTTCTAGAGTTTTCTTAACCCCCCCCAGCTGTAGATCGCAAAACCTCGACAATGCCAAAGGATACTCAGCGCGTACACCCCAGCATGTCGGTTGCGTCTGACTTGGGCCTGATTGCTGGCCTATGGGAAGAGGCACCCTTCCCACGGCTGCCTCGGGATGCGCCACAGGAACTGCGGGATCTGGTCGAAGAGGTCGAGAACCCACGCCGCGTCTACGCTGTTCATTGTGCCAGCCGTCGCCACAGCTTCCAGATCATTGTGCAAAAGTACATTGTACAGCTCCGGGATGGCTGCGGTGTCAGCACCTGCTGCACCTCGACCTGCCTCACGTGCCGGAAACGCATCGCCGGCCATGCCCCCCTTCGACGATACAACACCACAAGCGCCCGCACACTAGCCATTCACCTTGCTAGCCAGGACAACCCAGAGGCCGGTCTCTGCCCTGCAATCAAGCTACCCAAGTCACCGCCAGCGGCAATGAACTCGCTCGTCTTCGCACCCAAATTCGACACAGGCCCGGGCGCCTACAAACCGCAATCTGCCACTGCACGCAACGACCAGCTGCAAGACCGGATACCGATAGCTAAAAACAGAAGCAAAGGACCGCCTTTGGCCCAGCAGCCGAGCGCAAGTGCGACACGTCCGGGCAGCAAAGGAGATGGGAAGCAGGAAGAAAAAGAGGAAGCGCAGGCAACGCGACCGTCCATACCCAAGGTGCCGTCGGAGGGGAGTCACATTGGATCAATATCTTCAAGTCAGCACGGTGAAGGTTGGATCGAGCCGAATTTCACTGCAAGAGAAAAGGCCCTGAGCAAGGACTACCGCTCGTTTGCCGCGAATATGTTTGGCACCGTGGCGTTCAAAATGCTCGAGTGGCTGACGCCCGCAGGTGTCGACGACATGACCGAGACGGCCCGCAGGCTGCAGGGCGGCTCGCTGCTTTCCAACACGAGAGCACCCCCAAGCCTTTTGTCGTCCGGCGTTTCGACGCCAGAGGAGCTGTCTGTATCAGCACCAACCGAATCCACGGTGGAAGGCGACTATTCTGCAAACGAAGAGGCCACCAGCAGACACGACCTTGATGGCCACGATCACGATGCAAATGGCGATGTGTTCGATGCTCATGACCATGCCGATGGCAAGAGTTTGGATGAAAGAAGCGAACGGGATAAAAAAGATGGGAACGATGTAAAAGACGAAAAGGACGAAAAGGACGGCGGTGTGCCTCCGCTCTCAACAGACCCGAGCGAGACGCAGAGCTCAGCATCGGATTTATCCGCCCTCCCGATCGGCCCTGCCGCAGCTGCCAGCAGTGCCGTGCGTAACGCAAGCACACGCGTCCGCACCTCAGGCCCGACTAAGCGTCCCCAGCACATGCTGCCCAAGGAGCCGTTTGCCTCGGACACTGGTGACCTGCTGCCTGCTCTGCGCTCTCCCCTGCTGTCTGCCGTCTCGACCGACGGCGTGGGCCACAAGACACAGGTCGCCAAGCCGCTCAAGTCATCGACACCCACGATCCCCCGTCCCATCTCGCAGCTGTCCAATTCTGGGTACTTTGATGGCGTGTCGCTCGAGAAGATGCCCCCTCTCAAACCACAGACACCAACATCAGCGGCCGACATCAAGTCCAACAAGGCGGCCTCGCGCTCCCAATTTGACCTGACCCTGCGCAGTGGTAGCGACAGCAGCGTGCCACAGTCGGTCACCTCGTCATCCCGCTCGCTTTCTCTTGACCGCTCCTCATCTGACCGGTCTAGCTTGCCCCATGATGCGGCAGATGCCGACTCTGGTGCCGATGCAAATACCCACCTGGACGCAGATCTTGCCGGTCTTCTCCCGCAGACGCTGACAAAACTCAGCGCAGAGGTCATTGACCTGATCTGCGATGTGTTGCAGGACGACTACGACAGAGAGTATCACTTTCTCGAGCCACCAGTGATTGCAAAGTTTCATATCCCCTATGATGGCCAGCCGCAGCCCCTGAAGCGTAAGAAGCAGCCGCACTCCGGGCCGCGACGGGGCTTCCATGACGTAGACAGTCTCGACCTGCAGTGGCGCATGTTTGTCGACCAGAGCCTGTTCTACGTCATGGCTAACCCCCAGAGTCTCCTCCAGTCGTTTACACGTGACGGCCAGCTATACGACTCCCAGACTCTGTGGTACTGCATGTTGCGCCTGACCCGAGTAGCACCGAGCCTTGTTCTGCACAGCTTGTGGATGGCAGCCGAGTCTCTGTTCACGCCCTCCAAGGCCCTCCTGGCACAGCGACTGCCCAATGCACGACTGTCGCCAAATATCCTGACAGACGTCGAGGCCGGCCGGCTCATGGCCATCTGTCTGCATGCTCTTGTCGGTGTGGCTCCTCTTGTTACCGACATCAGGAAGCTCTACGACATGTCCCGCATGCGGTCTCAGGGCATGAGCTTGTCTTTCGGCGAGTCCATGTTGCATCAATCGGCAGCTCTCTGTCTTCAGTACGACGATGCATTCTCTTTTGACCCGGCGATCCGCCTCGCCCGGCGGCTGTTCTCGGCAATAACTGCCCGGCGGTTCTATTCCGGCATGGCCGCTACGTCTGCCGTGCCAGGCTCGGTCGATGTGCTTGCGTCTCTTTTCGAGCAGCTCGACTTTCTCAACATGGACGCCGCATACGTTTTCAATTTCACAATGGCCGATCGGGCTCTCCACGAGACTAGAATGCCGATGCTATTACTGGACTGGGCCCGGACCGTCATGCTGCAAGACTGGAATGGGTCTCCAATTGTGCCTGCCGACGGGCCCTTTGGCGGTTCGCTAGCCCTCATTTCCGCAATCTGTACGTTTAAAATCCCTGTTCCAATTTCTGTTACTACTCCCTCTTCTATCTCTTGTACTGGGCATTGCTAACTTATATCAGACGACAGGAGAAAAGATCTCTTGGTAGCGGACACACAGTTCCGGGTGGATTATGTTGCAGAACGCCTCCAGGACCTGGAGCTGCCCATCGCCTGGCTGTCGTTTACGTCTACACGAAAGACATGCCATCTGCTGGATTTCCCGTTCCTTTTTAGCTCGTCATCTCTCATTTCCTACTTTCGGGCCATCAACTTCTCGCGTATGAGCCGGTCGTTTGAAGATTCCAGCTCACTGCAAAGCCGCATGAATGCTATTATCAGCCCCGGCAGCCTCATCATCAACCCGTACCATAAGGTGGTCCTTCAAGATCTGTTGAAGACAGCATCCGCAAAGTACCTCATCCTGGATGTGTCGCGTAAGACGACCCTCCTCGACTCGTTTGACCAGCTGTTCCGTCGCGAACAGAGAGAGCTTCTTCGGCCTCTCAAGGTGCATCTGGGCGAGTACGATGGTGAAGAAGGCTTTGATTCGGGTGGTGTACAGCAGGAATACTTCCGGCTCGCCATTGCCGAGGCGCTGGACCCTCGCTTTGGTGCCTTTGTTGTTGACGAGCGCACACACATGACCTGGTTCAACCCGACAACGCTCGAGGAGGACTGGAAGTTTGAGCTGATCGGCATCATCTTCTCCCTGGCGCTGTTCAACGGCTTATCGCTTCCTGTTACATTCCCCA
Organism: Ophiostoma cf. undulatum; assembly: GCA_022392935.1. Lineage (NCBI taxonomy): Eukaryota > Fungi > Ascomycota > Sordariomycetes > Ophiostomatales > Ophiostomataceae > Ophiostoma > Ophiostoma cf. undulatum. Next base: position 538,583 of record JAKRGL010000042.1, on the reverse strand, counting down.
AGGCGCTGTACCGCAAGCTGCTCGGCGAGCCAGTCAATGAGCTTCACCACATCTCAGACGGGTGGCCCGACTTGGCCAACGGCCTCACATCTCTCATTGAATGGAATGAGCAAGATGGCGCCGTGGAAGACGTGTTTGTGAGAACGTACGAATTCAGCGTGGACATGTTTGGCACGCCCATCTCGCGCGTCATGGCCGACTCTGACTCTGAGCAGCAGTGGCCGCGGATGCGTGATGCAGATGCAGACTCGCTGCGAAAAGACAACCCGGGCGACGACGCGCCCATGGTTACCAACGATAACAGAAGTGCCTACGTGACCGACTACATCCGCTACCTGACCGACGTGTCGGTGCGGCCGCAGTACGAGGCGTTTGCGCGCGGATTCCGCAAGTGCTTGCACCCCAAGTCCCTCAAGCTGCTTAACTCTACGCTATTCCAGTCGCTAGTGGAGGGCGAGCAAGACATAGACGTTGACGAGATCAAGACGCACGCGCGCTATGTCGGCTGGGATATGACGCACCATACCGTGCAGGAGTTTTGGGAAATTGTATCGCGGTTCGACGACCGCATGAAGCGCAAGCTGCTCGAGTTTGTGACAGCGAGCGACCGGCTGCCGGTGGGTGGCGCCAAGAACCTGCAGTTCGTGGTGCAGAAGAACGGCATGGAGGCGGGCGAGGGAGGCCATCTGCCGACAGCATATACTTGCTACGGCATCCTGCTGCTGCCCGAGTACGAGAGTGCTGAGGCACTAGAGGAGCGACTTTTGATGGCATTGGAGAATGCCCAAGGATTTGGATTTGCATAGGACGGAGGGTTGGGAGGTTCTAGGTTTTGAGGGTTTTGGAGGAAAGGATAAAGAAAGACAAAAGCAGCACATTAAGAGTGTATTCATTAGAAGTGTTTTGTCATGCGTATTGCAGGGCTTATATAGAGCAGAAGCCAGCGTTGATTCCCCCCCATCACTACTTATTAATTCACGAGAATATTCACGTCAAGAGCAGCAGATCCTTATCGAGCTTTTTTATTATTTTCTTGCCCATCTCCACCTGGAGATACTCGAGGTATATCATAATTGATTCCAAACATGTCTAAATGGCCTAATATCAAAGGCCATGGTCCCAACGGCCACTCCTGTTTTTCGTCCAGTTCTTTTTGTTTTGCTTATACACATAGACGCCGCCGCCCCCCCAAACAGAGGAAGAAGAAGAAAGGGGTAAAAGAAAAAGAAGAGAAGAAGAAGTGTTCAAACAAAGATATAGAAGACGAAAGAAGGCGAAAGAAGAGACGAATTAACTGCTTTATTTATTTGTCATCACGACCTGTCTAAAAGTCGTCCTCGCCAGTGCCACTGATGATGACGTTGTTCACCTTCAGGACCATCCGGCACAGCTGTGTTGCGAGCATCAGCTGCTGCTTCTTGCCAATGAGCGGGTCGATGACAAAGGCCTCCTTCATGTCGTTGGAGCCCACACCCATGCAGTCAACACCCAACCGGCCGCGGGCAGCGCCGTCCTTGGCCTTGATCTGCTGGCTCTTGACCTCGGCCAGAGTGGCAATGGGGTTCAGGCCCGAGTTCTCGGCCAGAGCCATGGGGATGGCGTCCAGAGCGTCGGCAAAGGCGCGCATGGCATACTGCTCGAGGCCGGGGGTCTGCACAGCCGCATCCTCGACGGCCAGCGAACAGGCAATCTCGGCGGAACCGCCACCGTAGACGACGCGGTTGTCGCGAACCAGGTTCCGAACAACGCACAGGGCGTCGTGCAGAGACCGTTTGGCTTCGTCAATAATCTGCATAGTGTTAGTTTTGTCTGCATACTAGATTTGAAAGCTTCTCTCTTTGGAGTTTGGATTGGAGGATATGGAGACTCACCATCTTGTTGCTGCCGCGGACAAAGACGGTGACAGCACGGGTGTTGGCGCAGTCCTCAATGACCAGCATCTTCTCGCGAGTTGTGCCAAAGGTCATCTCGCGGACAATGCCGGCAGTACCAAGCTTCTCTGCTGTGAGGTCCTCGAACCGGGGAACGATGCGGCCATTTGTTGCGATGGCAATCAGCTCGATCTCGGGGCCACCAACCCAGCGCACGGCGGGGAGCTCGTTCTGGAGCAGCAGGTGGTTTGCCTCGTCGTCGAAACCCCACTGACAAATGGCCAGGTTGGCGCCGGTGTCCTTGATCTGTTTGATCATCTCGATAAACTTCTCGTGCTCGTAGTTTTGCAGCTTGCGGAACTCCTCGACTGAGGTGATGTCGAGCTTGTGCTTGGTCTTGGGCTTGGGGGGCTCAAATGCGCATGTAAGGATGGCAATCTTGGCATCGCGCACCTCAGAGGGCATCTGCGGGTGCGAGAAGTCCTTGTCGATGATAACACCCTTGACCAGCAGCGAGTCCTCGAGGGCACCGCCCACCTTGCCATCAACCTTGATCAGCTCAAAATCGACGTCCTTGCGCTCAAGGTCGGCAACGGACATGACGGCATCGACGGCAATCTTTGCAAACTGTTCGTGCGACTTGGACACGATCTTGCTGCCCAGACAGGTGCGGGCAACCTTGGTCAGGTTGGAGACGTCGTCGGGGCTAAATGGGAGGATGTCGGCAATCTTGTCGAGCTCGGCAACGGCAATGTCACAGGCCTGGTCGTAGCCGTCGGCGATACGGATGGGGTGGATGCCCTTGTCGATCAGCTCGGCGGCCTGCTCAAGCAGCGCACCGGCCAGGACAACGACACCTGTGGTACCATCACCAATCTCGTCGTCCTGGGATTTGGACAGTTCGACGAGCAGCTTGGCAACGTGGTTTGTGATCTCCATCTGCTGCAGAATAGTTGCGCCGTCGTTGGTTACTGTGATGTCGCCGTCGGGCGAGATGAGGATCTTGTCGAGACCGCGGGGGCCCAGAGAGGACTTGACGATGTTGGCGACCGTCCGTGCCGCGAGGATGTGAGACTTGACGGCCTCGTTGCCGTACTGCCGCTTCTTCTTGCCCTGGCTGTTGGATTGTTAGATTTATTTCTGCATTTGAAGTGTTTCTGGTGCGGTAGTGGAGTGCGGTCTTACTCTCTGACCACAATAAAGGGCCGACCCTGGTCGTCCTTCATGACCGCCGCTGTTCTGGTGTTAGTAAACGGGTCTATTGCTTGCGAGACGGCATGGCAGAGGAACAGCTGCAGCAACACAGCAACAGCTGCAGTACAAATTGGCTGCCATTCCCATTCCAGCCCAACAACAGTGTATGCGTACCATTGGCGAGGTCGAGGTCTGTTTGTAAACACGAGGTTAGCTATATGGTTCTAGCAAAAGGGGGGGGAGACGACGGCGGCGACGACGACGACGACATGGGACGCACTCATCGCCATATTGAATGTATAATCAGTCTCTGCGAGACAAGGAGGCCTTGATCTATGCTGGGACTGTTCGAGGTTGCGTGCTGGCGAGCGTAATGGTGTGTATGCAGATGCTCGAAAAGCTGCGGTGTCGTGGAAGCTCTTTTGCTCTACACAGCGTCGATGCCCTTCTAAGCAGTTCCACACATACAAACAGCAAACCCGCCGAAATTTGTTTTTTGTCTTCTGCCTGCCAGCGTTGCCCCTCGTTCCTTCCCGCTAAAACATGTACCTACCGGGTCCTGATAGGGGTAGAACACCGCAGACACGCCCAATATGTGCCAATGCGGGCCTTTCACGTGCCCAGTTTATCTTATCGTACCCAGAAGTTAATCCACTCTTAGGTAAGCTCCCCCTGAACTCTTCAAAGAGAAGGCGCGAGAAGGCTAGGCTGAACTTGGCTGAACTTGGCCTGATACTAATAAAAATGATGGAGCTCATTGCTAAGAGCCAGACAGCCTGCTCGCCCGGGAAAGCGCGACCGTCCCATAAGCTGATTCGTCCCCTGCCACCTCTCCCCACGGGCACAGGTAGCGCCTTCCGTGTTAGGAACTCGGCTGACAGATATAACCACTCTAACCACTGTACATAGTAGGCCACTGCTTAGCAGAGCGTCGCAATTCGTTATTCAGCATCGAGCCTTCCAAACATCGCCGTCGCGCATCGTTGACTCTGCTGCCAGCCCACAACGGACCAACATCACCACTCAACAACCACCTGCAGCGGTCACACTCAACGGCCGTCTGACACACTAGCCATCTCTACAGCTCAGTGCCGTATTTAGCTGCAAATACCATTTATCCGACCTGGCTTCGATCTCGCACTCTCTCTCTCGAAACATCCTCGGCGACGACGGGAAGCTTGCCCTACACCTCTGCACACCCCTTACCATTGACCGCGATTGGCCGCGCACCAGGCAAGGGTGTCTATAAGTTGTGTAGAAGGTGTCTTCCTAGACCGTTGGATCTCTGGCGATGGAGTCGAGTCCTTTCGCCGCCACATCTACTTTTTCCACAACCAGCTGAGCGACTCGACCGCACCAGAAGCCAGAAAGCCCAGGCGTCGGCAGACAAGCCTTAGAGGCGAGGTGCACTGCATCGCATGCTTGTCTAGGCCGCTATAGACGTCGCGCCGTATACTATTTCCGTCCCAGACGGCTCAGTGGCCGCCGAGCTCACAGCCGGCCTGGCGAACGAATCGGACATGGATGCGGGCGAATATGAAACCAATACGTTGGCAATTGTAAGCGCGATTTCTATAAGCCTGATTTTGATTTTGATTTTTTATTACTTATTTGGCTATTTGCTAACAAACAGACCAACATTGTATCCATCTCGTTTCGCGTCTACAAACAGGTGGTCAGCCCGACAGCATCCCTCTTTCCCTTCTCCCCCTCAGACGTCGAACGCACTCTGCGAAACGATGGCCACATAGTCTTTTGCGACTCGCGACGACAAGGCTTCTGGAGCTTCCGCTTACTGCGCAAAGATGGATCGGCCATTGGCTCAGCGCCGAGGACAGGCGTCCAGACCATCGACATTGGGCAGCACACGCTTGCAGTGGTTGACGAGGGTGCCTTTGAACCGAGCACCCTCGTCAAGGGACGCCCCGGAGCTCCCAACCCAGTAAACACCCCCAACAGCTCTTCGTCGTCCGGCGTGTCGGCGATCACGTCTGATGCCGCATCTCGAGGAGCCCAGCCGGGACAAGGGGCACCATCAACACCAGCAGGTCGGACAATACAAGGAGGAAATGCCGTACAGCCCCATTCTATAACCGCCGGCATCGGCAGCGCCACAGACGCAGGCTCTGTGAACACCAGCAATGCGGCACCAGAGCCACGGCCGTTTTCAGCCGTGCCTACGAAACTCGTCTTCAATTTCTTCCTCTCTGCCGTAATTGCAAGCATATCTTCGTCCTACTGCACACGGGCCAACGCCATTGCCCTCAACAACAGGACATTCCTCCTACCTCCCCTCGACCCTCTATGGGATGGCGAGGAGAGGAGTCGCACAGACACAAAATCTCTCGTGGCCACGCTACGTGTCTCTCTCACAACCGCAGGCACACTGTTGATCACCCTGTCTCACTCCATCCTCCAAGGAATGGGCTGTTCGGAGTGGGCGTGTTACGCAGGCACCCCCCCGCCTGGCTCGACCGTTCTGACAGCACCATGGGGCAAATTTGCTACTGTGCGAGGCACGTACCCTTCGCTGCCCCCGGCAGGAGCTGTAGGACACGTCGCGGGGCAGGCAAAGCGGGAGTTCCCGCCCTCATCTATACCGCAAGCATGGAAGGTCTTTGCCGCCAAAATGCTGGAGATGCGAGGCACCTCATCGTCGGTCCTGCACGACTCTTCATGGCTACGAGTCGAGTTTGTCCTGGGTGACGATGCACATGGCGCAAAAACTGTTGTTATACTCTGGCCTTCGGTGCTTTGCTTCTGGAGCCTCGAAAGCTCCGTGGTGTCGGTGCCCTCCTTTCAGAAGCTTGACCCCCTGAGCGACCTACGAGCTGCGTTCCTGGAAGAGGCACGAGCTGAAGAGGCTGCGTTTTCTTTTCGGCCGCAAGACGAGCTAAAAGAGGACGAGGAAGACGATGTGGCCATGGAGGATGTGCAGACCGTCTCGAGCATGGACAAGGGACCGCTCTCTGACGGGCCATCTCCTATTGGTACACGGCAACAACCTGTGTCACTTGCTGGTATGATCTACCCAACACCACCAGATGGCATGCTGGGCTTGGTTGGTGCTACACCGACGTTTGATGGATCCTTGACCAGTCCTGGCAATGCCGTTGGCACGTTCATGCCGACAGACCTGGACCCGGCTGCAGCAGCGGCCGACCATATCGACGGCGATGATGAGTTTGGCAATTTCTGGGGCAGCGGCAACGAGCCGAAGAGAGACGACAGCGACCCGGAATTCATTGGGGAGCCAGACAATCTCTTTGGCGACATTGGAGGCGATATATCGGCAGACGATGTCACGGATGCCGACTTCAACTTTTTCGACGACAAGCAGCCCGATGGGATGCATCTCCCCACCAACGACCAGATGGATTTGGACACGACGAGCCGCCACGGCGACACACCCGCATACGCCCATTCGGACATGGATACGCACCTGGACGCCAACACCACGCCCGGAGAATCAATATTCACACCGACAGCAGCTCCTGAAGCGCCGACAGAGGCCCTGGAAGCTAAAGGAGACGACGAGGCGCGTCTCAAGAAGCCGAGCTCGCCCGTGTTTGCAAAGCCTGAGTTGAGACATGCGCGAAGCAATCTTGGCGATGCCGGCACCACTCCAGCCAATGTCAATTCCAGTGACAACGCAATCGCTACTGTGAACGGCATCAAGCGGCCGCCGAGTCCGTTCAACGCCGTGACCGTTTTCAAGCGCGTGCGTGCCATGGCCGAGGCGAGCCATGCCAATCAAGCACACCAAAGCGATGGTAAACTGTCACTCCTGGACCGTCGCGGCAAGCTATTCGAGGGTGTCAAGATTTCTGATTTTATGATCCAGAACAACAAGAAATACGAACAAAACGGAAAATTTGGCTTCCGCTGGCCAACTCCCGAGGGCTTCATGATGTCCAGCATTGCATCGGCAACATCACCAACGGCTTTCCGGCGGCCGGTCAAAAAACAGCCCGAACTGTCCGACTCGTCGCCTGAGTTTGCGTCGCTCATATCCAGCATCACACGCGGTCTCAAGACTAGCTCTATCCACACGCAAAGCCCCCTCCAGATGGAGGACAGTGGAGATGCATCGTCTAGTTCGTCCAGCCATGAGTCGTCCTCGGAAGACTCGGACGGCGACGAGACTTTAGCCAGCTCCATGGCGCAGCGCAAGATGAAGGCGGCGCGCCCTGTGACCGATGCTGCCCCATCACTAGAGGCAGCCACCGAATTGTCCAAGGCGTATAGAGAGGGCGTGTGGGACATTCCGATTGCCCGCTACTTCTCCGAGCCCATGCCGTCACCGGTAGAGCTCAACTATACAGACGACGACATTGTGGATGTGGCGCAGATTGTCACGCAGCAAATCACGCGCGCGACAATCCGGACAAGCTTTGACGAAGACAGCGGCACCGATCTGCAAAAGACCAAACTGCGGCAGACTTTGCTGCAGCGGATCCGGTACTCTGTCGCCACCCTGCACGACTCACTGCCGGCATGCCTTGACGACGCCCACAGATGCGGCCTGAAACCGTATCTCGAAGTACCTGATATCCCGCTGCTCATGCAGCCCAACCGGCTCCACCCACGCCCGCCGCCCGGCCCCGAGGCTGCACGAGCAAATCTATGGGCATGCCCAACACCCAGTGTCGCGATTCGGCGCAATGAGTCTACCCTTTCTATACTGCCCACAGCCATTGATTTTTGGGAAGTGCTGGGCCTTGAGCCCTTGCACGGCACCAAAGATATCCGGGCCGTCTGTGTGTTCCCCAACTTTGAAGGCTTGGCTGAGGAGGTGGCCGGCTTCCTCAGCCGCATGCATATTGTGTATGAGTCGCTCCGCCTGGGATCGCATGAGCTGCTGTCGTCTAAATCCCATGTCGTCGATGGCATGGTGGCGATCGATGTGCCGAGCTTGTATACGGCGTCCCATGGGCTGGGAACCCCCCGATCCGAGTTTCCTGGTGCCGACCAGCTGCACAAACTAGCACAGGCCCTTGCGGCAGAAGACACGCCGGGGAAGAGCCTTGTGCTGTACTTTGTCTACTGCGAGGAGGTTACTACGGGTATTGTGGATGCGTGCCTGGCATTTCAGCGGCTCTCGCACCTATACGAGAGTGCTGTCGCCAGCCGCAACTCGGAACCCAACGATCTAGTTCTGCAGCTGATCCCCTCGAGCTTTATTGCGCTGGAGACGGCGCTGTCAGTGCCAAGCCCCAGTGAGATGCTCCGGCTGTCGCTTGAAGTATATGATCGATGCGCCAGCCCCCGGGGCCCGAAGCCAGCACCGTCAATTTTGCTCGAACAGCCCCCGCCGCGCCTGCTTGACCTCAAGCTGACGTCGACACCGCCCGTGGACGTGCAGAGGGAAAATTCGTTTATCCACGTGGCGTATGCATTCAGCGCAGACGGACGGTGGGTGACAGCCGCATGGACCGACAACAGCGGCTGGCGGCAGTTTAGCTCGGCTTACTGGCTGGGCCGGAAAGACGCCGAGGCGAGCAACACGTTTGCGATGGTGGCGCAGGAAATATGGACGAATACGTGCGCGATTGTATCGAATCTCAAGGTACACTGGCGCGCCGTGATTGCCAAGTGCAGCCCCATGGAGCAGGAGGAGATCGACATTTGGCTGGAGCTGTGTAAAGCCGAGACGCGCGTGTCGATGAGTGCGATACTAGTTACAGTCGACACGGAGCCTGCTCTTGAGCTGGTGCCGCCGATCGTGTCTGCGTCGCCGGCCATTCTCTCGCAGCTCTCGGCGGCCACTCCGGCTCCAACACCCCAGGCTTCCGTCTTTTCACCCGAGCAGACCGGCAACCCAGCCACGCCCGTTGGCAGCACACCTATTAATGCGCCCACACCAGCAACGCCGAGCGGCAGCAATACTGCCGCCGTGGCCCCCAACAGCCCAGCAATTTCTAACAATCCCGCAGCCAATGCAGCAAACGAGGCTAGCGCAAAGCTTGCTGCAGCCGGAGCCGACCCCAACACAGTGGCTGATATTGAAGGCAATGTGGTGCTGGTCGACATCACGGACAATGCATGGCTGGCGATTGCTGCGCACCGCCTCAATACCTCTACGACATGGGTCGATCTACGACATGCACTTGTGAGCGGCTACGTGATAAAGCGCGGCGGTGTCGGCCGAGACGAGGCGCCCGTCGTCATGGAGGTCAATGTGGTCCGGGCCGAAGGCAGTCCGCGGGCGCACGACACTGTCGCGCGCGAGATCCTGACTGCGTACCGGTCACTGGGTACACTGGCGCGGGCACGGGGCATCCTCGACAGCGAGCGAGACGTGCGGCCATGGCATGTAGCTGCGGCCCAGCGGGCTGCCCAGGGCCTCTGCAAGTGGATGTAACGTATGGCAGCCTTTCACAAACCACACGGCGATTGCTTGACGATGCTCTGGCCGATACGAGGCACTCCGCAACACGACCTCACCTTCTATCACATCATACATACGTCGTTCTCTATATTCTTCCCCGTCTTGTCTTATTTCAGATATATTTTACTTACTCATTTTCTTGTTCTGCATTTTTCGTTTTCGTTTTCGTTTTCTTTTCCTTTTCCTTTTCATCTTCATTCATGCCAGCCTGTTCATATGCTTTTTGCTTTGCCTTTCTCTACCACACTTTTGCATATCGGCAAATCAACATTTATGAAAGATATCTGTTCACTACGCATTACCGTTACATATTACATTACACACTGCATTGTATCAGTACATACCTGGCGTTTAGGCACACCACAATTGGATCACGGGCTTCACAAACGCATAGTTACCATCTCGGTTCGCATGTTGAATGTGCTCTCTATATTTTGTTCATGATCGTAGCCTGTCAAAGTTAAGCAGTCAAGTAATCAACGCGTTGCAAAAAAAGTCATCAGCTGTTCGTCCCGCTCTCTAGTTCGAGCCAAAGAAGTTGGGGAACAGGTACTGGACACGCTTGATGGCCTCGGGGTCGCGGCCGGCAGGCTTGGTCATGAACTGCACGGCCATGACCGACTGGCCCTCGAGGTGCTTGGCCAGGATCAGGTCGCTGTGCTCCTTCTCGCTCAGCTTGTCCAGCACGGCACCGACCAGGTGCTTGGCATTGGCACTGTTGGCCTCCATGTACTTGAGGACCATGCTGACACCGACGTCCTCGTCACCCACACGCCAGCAGTCGTAGTCTGTGGCCATGCAGATCATCTGGTAGGCCAGCTCGGCCTCGCGCGCCAGCTTGGCCTCGGGCAGCACGGACATGTTGATGACGCTGCCGCCCCAGCTGCGGTACATGTGCGACTCTGCGCGCGTCGAGAACTGCGGGCCCTCCATGCAGATCAGGGTGCCCTTGTCGTGCATCCTCACGCCGTCGCCCTGCATGGCAGCCGCGCAGCCCTTGACAACCTCGGCGACCTGGCTGTCAAAGGGGTCGGCAAAGCCAACGTGGCCGACAAGGCCGCCCTCGAAAAAGGTAAAGGGCCGGACACCCTTGGTGCGGTCGATGACCTGGTCGGGCAGCACAAAGTCCATGGGGCGGATCTCCTCCTGCAGGCTGCCGACGGCGCTGAAGGCGATGACGCAGCGCACACCAATGTGGCGCAGGGCCGCCATGTTGGCGCGGGCGGGGACCTCATGGGGAGCCAGCTGGTGGTAGAGGCCGTGGCGCGCAAGGAAGGCAATGGGCACGCCGTTGTGCTCGACGATCTGGATGGGAGCCGAAGGCTTGCCCCAGGGGGTGGTGATGTCGAGGGAGGCGACAGGCTCGTAGCCCTCGATCTTGCTGAGGCCAGTACCGCCAATGACGGCAATGTGGACGGGGCCTATAGGTTAGCATGACGTCGGGGAAGCCTCGAGAAGAAAGATTAAGGCAAATAGAGCGACATAGTATCTACACGCACGGTCAAAGTGGTCGGCGAGAGGAGCAGACATTGTGGCGGTTGGTGTCGAGGTGAGGTGAGGACGACGGTGATGTACGAGTGAGAGTCAACTACAGAATGGCAATGTGGAAGCACAAAAGGGTTGTCGATTATATATTAGATATTAGCTTATACATATTATGCGATCGTCGGCATGATTTACTAAGACGCGGCGACTTTTTGCTGTGGTTCTTTTTTTTTTTTTTTTTTTTTTTTTAATTCTTCAAGTCTTCAATGCGCTGTATGACAACGTTCTACTTGCAGAAGGTACCCCGCGATTGTGAAATCATTGTTGACGGCGCCTGCCGTCTATGGCATCTTACAGGTTGCTTTTGGAGGGGCTACAGCGTGGTCAGCACGTGCAGACACGCCAACCAGCCAGTGGCTCCTGCCTGAAGCTAGTGCACTACCCGAGAATGATCCCTTGATACAGTATGTATATATCTTACGTCAATCAGTACATACACTAGCAGCGTTACTAGCTTAGGAAGGCACTGGCTAGCGTGATCCGCTGTATCGCACTTGCCTTGGACATCTTACAGAGCCTGCCGACCGTGCCTTCCGCCAACCACAGGCCCCACCTGCCTCTAAAATCTAAAAAAATCTTGTATCTGCGGCGTACTAATTCGGATTATTAACAACGTCTAGCGGTAATTAGCTACTACTCAAAATCTGACATTTTGGTATCTTATTTTGACATTTGGCATCCCATTTGCAACATCTTTACGGCCTCGCCCTACAACGACCACGCGCTTCCAATCGAGCAGCGCTCCACCCTATCGCATACCGAGGCCGGCCCTCGCGCCCTACAAACCCGCGCATTATTATCAGTGCTGTTTCTGCCGAGCCGCAAGCCTAGGCAGTCCGGCACTGTCCACGTCTATCCGCGAATCCGACGCAGTCCCCGGACTCGCGATACGTGTCTCGACAGCCTCACCCGATACGCAAACAGATACACACAAACATGTCCCCCATGGCTATCGGCAATGTGCCGCCCATCGACCGCATCAGCGCCCCGTCCGGCGACGACTCCATCGAGGAGGTCTGCTTCATCGCGGCCCTGATCTGCCTCGATGGCCACTTCGATAGTCTGCCGTCCATCCCAGGGCCGCAGACACAGCAGAAAGTCGCTGGCATGGTTGCAAGAACCCTTGAAAAGACACACTCGCGCAAAGACGTCCGCGAATCGCTCGCCCGCAATGTCGAGATCTGGGTCTACCTCACACGCATCTTCAACAATGCCATTGACAACCTCACGTCACGATCGGTTGCCAGCATGTCCGACTCTGCCTACGACGATAAGAACAGCGACGGCCACAATGGCCAGTCCAACGGACATGGACACAGCAGCGGCCATGGCCACCTGCACAGCTACCGCAACCACGACAACTCGGAGCTTATGATCAAGAACCACGCGAGCTTGAAAGAAGACCTGCAGATCCTCAACAAGCTCATGCACATTGCGCGCAACCTGCTCGTCTGCACGGACCCAGAAGTGCCACAGGATATCTGTGCGGCTGTGAGCTTTGACGCGGTTGTCTTCCAGATCATTGTGCTGTGCGTCAACCTCGCAGGCAAGGGCTACCATGGAGGAGTCGCCGACGATCCGAGCCGCGCCAAACTGAACGAGATCTACGATCTGTTCAAGAAGCTGCTCGTCACATCGCTCCAGCAGGTGCACAACTGGACGGCCAAAAACGACCGCAATAAGACTGCCTTTTGGTACTATGTGTTCTTTGAAGACGAGTCGATGCCCGAGGAGTCGCCGGATTCCATGTCGCACGACGGCACAGACTACCGCTCCGAACTCTCGAAACTGGAGATGAAGCACTGGCTTGCACGCAACGCCACCATTTGCGACGAAGCCAAGAGCCGTCTTATCGACTACGCCAACACCCACCAGAGCAAAGCGCCTGGCATCCCTTCCATCAACACCCCTCTTGCGCGCCTCTGGATTCCGGCCCATCTGCTGGAACCGGAAGAGGATCTGGGCCTGAAGAAGGAGGACGACGAGGCCTTTACACGTCTCGGCCGCTTGTCCAATGAGGCCGAGGTCTGGTGGCAGCTGGTACGCGACCCCAACTGTCTGGGCTGGCGCCAGCCTATGCCCGACCGCGAGTACGGAAAACGCCGTCAAAAGTTCTTCTCGGAGATTCTCGAGAGCCGATTCAGTTCTGGCTGGCGCCTGCGTGACGAGAACAGGGTCCAGGGCTATGGTGCCCACATGCCGAACCAGTTCTTTGGTCTGCTGACCCCAGAGCAAGAAGCAGAGCTGAATGCCGAGTACGGAAACCACTACGGTCCTCCCATGTCCCATGACCAGCACGAAGAAGAGCGCATCGTGGAAGAGGTTGACGAGGATTATGAAGAGGGCGACGACGACGATGAGGAGGACGAGGAGGATCTGGAGGAGGAGGAAGAGGAGGTTGAGGAGGCCGATGAAGAGTACGCTGCGCGCAGCCAAAAATACGGCCACCGGCAGCATCGCCGTGATGGACACCCCTACGTTGACATGCGTGGAGACGACTTCAACGAAGACGAAGAGGACGACGAGGAGGAAGAAGATGAAGAGGAAGAGGACGATGACCTCGATAACGACTCATACACAGAGGGCCCGGTACTCGGTCTCTTGACGGAGATCCCCAACCTGCTGGACCCTAAGCAGATCGAGGCCCTCCACATGATTGTCAAATCGTGTATCCTCGACTCCATGGGCAACGGGCCGATGCCGAACGGCGAGAGCTTGCAGCAGGCACGCTGCAAGATCTTCTTGGCTTCCGAGAGTGGCCGCAGCCTCCTGCGCGAGCTTCTCGTCTTTGTTGCTGTCTGGGACCAAGACGAGGTAGCATTGATCTGGGACATTACCGCCCAGATTGTACAGGCCATCCATGATGCGTCTCTTGCACCATATGCCTGGACTGAGCTTCGGATTCCCAAAGATGTGGTCTCCCCCGCCCAGGCTGTCATGCTGCGCATAATTACTTTCCTCTTGCGCTGCAGATACCTCAACTACGACCCCAAGATCGGCAGAGTTCCTGCCAAGGCACGCGGCGGCGAGGATGATGACGACGACGATGGCGATGGCGATCCGTCAGCCCCGGCATCGCGCAGGCCGTACAGGGTCAAGGTCGATGAGCGCGATATCAAGCTCATCCAGTTCCTGTTCACGTCGATCCGATGCCGTATTATCCCCGAGTGTCTTGCGTTTATGACCTACCAAGGCGATATCCGCCGTGGCGTCATCAATCCCGACAACTTCCCCGCTGAGACCTGGGACATGGAACGTGCAAGCGACGGCCTGAGCCAGGTTCTCGGATTTATCACCATGTTGTGCGAGATTGACGAGGTTCGCGCAAAGCTTGTCGAGTGGGGTGCTGCCTCGGAGATCATCACGCTTCTCAAGGGCCTAGAAGACGCCGTGCCCAAGAAGCCTCTTGTCGACGCTACTCAGACGGCTGCAGCCAACAGAGCAGCTGCTGGCCGCGGTGCCCACCAGAACGGCCACCGCGAAGGCTCGCCGCCACCGCCGCCACCTGTGCCTCAGGAGCCGGCTTACAAGTTCCCCTGGGGTGGCATCAAAACGCAGGCACTGACCATTCTTGCCAGTCTGCTGCAGCCCCCCCCGGGAAGAATGAGCCCTGGAAACGAGATGGTCCAGAACCAGGTCATGGAAGAGAAGGGCATGGTGCCGCTGCTGAATGCGTGTGTCTATGATGACCACAACCGCTTTGCTCGCGAACGTGTTCAGCTGTGCCTCAAGTATCTCATGGACGGCTGCGACGAGGCCAACCTCTTTGTGCGCGAGCTCGTCAAGACGGCACCGCCACAGCGGGCTGCTCCCGGTGCTGCTGCTGCTGCTGCTCCAGGCGCCGCCGGCCCGGCCACCACCGGCCCACCTAATCCAAACACAATCACGCGCCTTCGTGTCGATGGCGTAGAGGGCGAGGTCAAGGTGCAAGTGCGCTCAGAAAAGGCTGCAGAAGAAAGAGCCGCTGCCGTGGCCCGGGGCGTACCCATGCCTGCCTTTACCGAAGAGGATGCACGAGCTACTGCTGTGTACTCCGCTGATGGGCCTGCCGGATCGGCTTCGGCGGCAGTGCCGGCGTCTGTTGCCAACCCGGCCAACCCTCCGCTCGGCACAGCACGTCAGCGCAAGCAGCGCCAGAAGCGCCAGCAGAGACAGCAGCGCCAGAAGCTGCAAGAGGCTCTGGACGCTCATGAGTCTCACCAGCACCAGTCCCAGCCGTCCTCGAACCAACAGCAGCCATCAGAGCAGCCCCAGGTCCTGCCAGGACAGGCCCCATCTCCACAACAAGCCCCTCAGCAGGCTCAACAGACCCCTCGGCAGCCCCCTCCCCAGCCGCAACAGCAGCAGCAGCAGCAGCAGCCGACGCCGGCATCACAACCGGCCCAGTCGCAGCAACCGCCACTTCCTGCCGCGCCCCGTGTTTTCGGTCCTCCGCCGCCACCGCCTGCTGTCCCCTCGCTGGCGTCGCTGGCTGCCCACCTCCCCCCCCTCCCAGCAGGCCACCCTTTTCAGCATGGCCACCTCCCCCCCACACACCCTTTAGCACAGCCCATACTAGGCCAGCAGAGCCAGCAGCCCATGTCAGCAAAGACGGCCGAGGCTCTTGCTGCCCGTCGTGCACGCTGCGAAGCCCTCCTCGGTGAGATCATTTCGCTATCCGACCACACGGCCCGCATGGCGTTGTCGATTGAGCGCGGCGAGATGCCGCCACTTCCCGACGACACTCTCATGTAAGCACCTTTTGCGCCTTTTTTTGCATATTGCACACTCCTTCATTTTTATGCTTGATCTAACAGAATAGGAATTTTTTGAAGAGCCAGAAATTCCTGGAGCGTTGCCGTGACCGGCTGACACGCCCCATCAACGGCCCGCCCGACGCACTGGTGGAGGACGGCAGCAACTTGACAACAAGCATGCTGGCCGACCCCCTCGGCAGTCTCTTTAGCGGCCTTGGTGTGTCTGGCCCGTCGGGTGCTGGCCCGTCGGCTGTGCCTGTGGGCGCAACGTCGCTCGAAGACCAGTATCGTCTTGTCGAGCAGGCCCTGCTGTACCTGACAGAGGACCTGGCCAAGAGCTCCGAGCTGTCGCACCTCGTGCGTTAAACAAAGAACGAAGAGGTCCGGAGGCCGAGACTGGAGTGCGTGTGCAATCGTGCGCAGCACTGTGCATTATAAATAGCATTACTGGAGCATTAGCATTTTCAAGCATTTACTTGGCATCTATAGATTATGTAACACATATTTATAATTATGGCTTATTCATTCATATATCTCAGCTGAACAAGCAATTAACCGTGGCTTGCCCATGGCAAGTACACCTATTTGAAATAATAGCCATCTCCCATTCCCTCTGAGCTGCTGCGGCCAGTTTGCCGCGAGCCCTCAGTTGCCCGTCTTGGCGTTATAGATATTAGACTCTACCGCATAAAGGAATCGCGCACGACGTTTGACACATGCACATTGGCGCTGTTACCTTTGACGGATATGCAGTCCTGCTGCTGCCAGTACCACAAGACGACGGATAGAAACCCACATCGCCACACCTGACGGTCTAGTCGGATATCACAATGCCACGCGAGTTCCATGTATCCGTGCCGTCGGTGTTGACCGCCAAGTTCGAGGTGCTACTGCGGGTGTTCATGTCGGGGTTGGCTATTGTCACATTCTAGCTGCGTGCCACGAACGTGTGCCAGAACTGTGCCATACGCCACGCTATGCCGCCGCCGACGACACTCCCGCTCTGATTGCCCTGGCACTTTTTGGGTTGATTCAAATGTAGCCGTTGCCGTTGAACAGGGCCTTTCCATGCACACGCAACGAAATGTTGGTTCCGGCCAGAAGCCGCGCCGTCGAGCGTCCAGCACAGACCATGGAGTAGCTGTGTGACAGCCAGTACTAGATATTGTCGCCGCTTCAGACAAAGGTGCCCCGAATATCGGTCTCGCAGTTGCGCAGACCGGTCGTGTTTATTATCTGTCGGATGATGCAGGTATCACCAACCCGGCGGACAGCGGCCAGGGCAGGGACCGAGCTCGTCAGAGCCAAGACAACCAGAAGTATCGATACGAGTCTTTTGCTTGCGGGATCCGTGAGTTGGAAGTGTTGTTGGCGAAGACGGGGGCACAGGTGGTTGTTGAAGCCATCCATCCTATAATGCCTTAAGTATCGACAGGCTATGGACGCATGGTTTTCATGATGCGGACGGCAGATATATTGGTCGGCACACATATTCTTCCGGGATATCTCCCGTCGAGTATGAAAATGTCAAAAATAAGCAGCACGTAAGTTCTGAAGCTAATGCACGAATCAAAACAGAAAAATATCAGAATATAAAACCAAAGCAAAAGTATATATCTAGTGCCGAGTCGCAAATTTTCATAAGATCTTGGTCGTAATCATCGTGTCAGTCATGTGGTTGCTCAATGGCACCGCCCAAAAGCCAAAAGCCAAAAAAGCCAGGAAATATCAAAAATTAAAAGACTCAAAATTCAAAAATTCAATAAAAATTCAAACAAAGACTCAAAAAAGGACACCAGAAAAACAACGGCAGTGTGCTACTCCCACTTCCTCCATTCGGCAATCAGCAGCTTGTGATCTATATCCTCGGTCGTGACAGTCGGCGGCAGACGGTGAATGCGGTTCGTGATATCAGTGGCAATCTCGTTGCGCTCGCGGAGCTTGTCGACGAGATACTTCTTGTCGTTCTTCATGCATGCTCTCATGAAAATATCCCGCATGCGAGGTGAGTAGAGGTGACATGCTCCCAGCGGAAGCTCTTTCGGCTCTTTGAAGAAATCGCCAGCCACATCACGGAAGTTGCTGACCTTCGGGAATACTGCTTCCTGGAAGCACTCCTGGCAAACAACGAAATAGGGCACCGACCGCATCCAGTACCACTTGCGCCCCCGCACAGGAATATCTCGCCTGCACTCGTCATAGTAGCCAATATCAAGCAGCTTGTTGACAAAGTCGTTGACGTCGACAGGCCGATTGAACGAAACTGCCTCGTTGTGTGTCGTCTCAAACACGTCAATGTACTTCCACAGCCGCTTCCGGTCTGGCTCAAAGTAGAGTGCACAGATGTTGGTGGTGTCGAACCGGGATGGGTCATTGTCTTGAAAGAGGCCCTTGAGTCGCGGAAACAGGATCTGGATAGCCGTCGCACACTGCTCGCACGTAGAGAACCGAGTGATTGCGCGCGCAGTTATGGGGTCCTGGATGGTGAACCAGCGGCCCATAACCCGGTTTGGGCCCGAGCAAGGAAGCCGCAGAGTCTCGTCTTTGTCGAACATGACCCGCAGCAGGTCTAGATTGGTATTTTTGTACGCCTCGATAAAGTAAAAGGCAACCCGGTACCAGTACATGGATCCAAAGGTGCACCTCGTCTTTTCGTTGGGGTCGACGGGCGGAGCAGGGACAAAGTCGTCTGCATATCGAGTGTGTGCGAATGCAGACTCATAGCAACTTGGGCACACGTAGAAGTCATCGAACGGCGCCAACGTTAGCCAATCCCTGTAGCGTGTGCTGAATGACTGTCTCGGGCACTCTACCAGGCCTTTGATTCGTCCATGGTATACATCCTCTGCATATCTTTGATAGATGGGAACTAATGGCAGGTCAGTACGGCCCGAATCTGAGCCCTTGGTAGGAACCTCTAGAGCCCGGTCTAGAGCCCGATCATGATCACGACAATGATCTATGTCTGAGACAGCTGACCCAGGAACGTTGATGTAGAAAGCAGGTGGCTGTCGACTTGTTGGAGTTTGCGACGTACTCGACAGAGGCACAAAGACACCCGAGGCACGAGCTGGGTTCCCCGAGAATGAAGAGTATCCACGAGAGGTGTCGACGGGTGAGCGTCTTCTCTCACGCCGTCTCTCTCCTTCCTCTTTCATAGAGACTGACCCGCGAGACGGCATTGGAATCGGCACAGAGGTGGAGATAGGCAAGGGGAATGACGATGTACGTGGCTGGGCCGCCGGTTGGGGGAGGTTTGGTAGAGAGCTGGTGGCGCTGGTGGGGTTGTGAACAACATTTGGCGTGTGTGCGCGAGGCCGGGGCCCTCTTGGTCTGTCTCCTTCTAGGATTCTCGAGCGACTTTCTGGCGATGATGAGGGAGATGAGGGGGATTCCGCCCGCATCCCGTCCTTGGCCCGACGCTCTTCTCTGTAGGATTTGGTTGGCGAGGAAGGGCGCGGCTCAAACAGGACTTTGGGGGGTGAGCCTGATATGAATGGGAGTTGCGTTTGTGAGCTCTTGGGTGTAGCCAATGGGGTGGTACCAGTTGGCTTGAGCCGCCCATTGGTTGATACATCGCTGCCACCTGGCGGACGTGAGGGGTCAGGATTGCTGGAAGTCTTACTGACGACGGACTCAAAGTCGACGTTTGCAGGCCGGCGCCGTTCACTATTGCGGCGACGTACAGGAGTGTTGGCTGTTGAGCCTAGCTTTGACCGCTCATCTGATGAGTAGACTTCATCTTCGCGTGCAACAGAGTCTCTCCGCTTTCTGTGAACTGAATCCCGTCGGGCCGGCCTCTGGCGGTCACGATCTGCATCGGTACCGCGGCGCATTCGCTCCTTTTCCCGCTCTCTCCCAGGATCACGTTCCGAGTCCTTTTCTCGCCTTCTTTCCCGCTGCCTTTCCTCCTCTCGCTCCCGCTCTCGTTCCCTTTCCCTATCAGCTCTGTCCCGCTCCCGCTCCCTATCACGGTCCCTATCGCGGTCTCTTACCCCTGGCGGTGAGGGAAGACGCCTTTCAGTACGAGGATGAGGCGAGGGAGGCGAACGAGATTTGGGCCGTGGCGAAGGCGATCTTCGGTCATTACGAAAGCTTATAGTTTCGTCGCGCGATGGCCGCTTGTATGCCGATGTCTTTGACTTGTCATTGTCAGAGAACGAGTTGGCACGGCGCTTGTAGTCCGGTTCGGCAGAAAATGAAGCCCTTCCATGATCGTGTGGCCTTCCATCATCTAGGGAAGAATGCGCATCGCGAGAGCGAGTGCGTTGGCCGGGTCCTGTCGTTGCGTTGGCCGATGCCGTGTTTTGGTCAAAGTACGGACGGTCGCGGCCGGTAGTAGAGTGCTTGGTGAATGCTGGTGACAAGAAATCATTGTCGCGACGATCTGTTCTATCACCGACTTGATTACGGCTGCTCCGCTCTGAAGTGGCCCGGTCGTGCGGCCGGCGATCCAACTGTGATGCCGTTGTTGAGCGGCCCGAGCCGGAATACGAACTTTTGAGGTTTTGCTGATCCATGTCCGTGTCCAAGCGTGGCAGGTCAACACGGCTCTTGCGTCTTTTGATCTCGGGTTCGTTCTTTGAGGAGCCTGCAAGGGCTGCTCCAGCCACTGCTGCTGCTGCCGCTGCCGCCGCAGCCACCCCCAGCTTTCCACCATCGTTGTTCACCCTAGAATTGGAATCCGGGTCTGCTGTTTGAGTGCGCCGGTGTTGATCAGTTGGATAGTCAACCTCGCTGGCGATCGTGGAGGGCTCAGAGACGACAGATTCGGTATCTGTTCGCGGTACAACAACAAACTTTCGGCATGTGTTTGCCTCGTATCCAAAGGAATTGTCGCTAGCTACATGACGGGCTAGGCCACTGGGAACGCCATCCGCAGAGGAAGGCGGCGTGGACAAGGAGCTTATGGGAGTGGCATCAGACACTATAGACGCATTCACCGACGACGCAGTCCAATTATCGGGGGTGCTTGAAGACACTTCTTGGTTGGTGCTTGAGGCTCTGGGCGTCTGCGAACCGGTGCCTGGCGGGTGAACACCAGCCTTTGGGGTCGCTTCTGCGGCGCCTGGAATAAAGACGAAGCGGCGTTCGGGGTTTTCTTCGACTTCGATCAAGATGGGGACCTGATCGATCTCGCCAGGGGATTGGATGTAGCTTGCGGCTGTAGTCGGGCCATCACTTTTTCCTGGGTTGTGCTCTCGCGCCAATGCAGTGGGCTCGTCCTCGACAAAGGCGCTGAGAGTGTTGCTCCGCGGTTTGCCACGGTGGTCGTAGCCATGCGTACGGGAGTAGCTGTTCTGTGAGGTATGCTCGGATTGTGCGCGGCCGTGGGATCGGTGTGGATATGATCCGCTTGTCCTACAGATTGAGGAGGTGTCAGTCGGAGCCATTTCCGTTGGATTTCTCGAGTGTCCTTTCAAGTGCTGGTTTCAGAGCTGTGTGGGCGTCGTGTGGACGTCATAGGAGTCGCTTGACTTGGCCGGCGGGGTATGATGGAATGGGTGCGAGTACTCACGGGTGCGAATAGCCACTGTCGTAGTATCTCGGCCTTGACGAGTAATTGTGTTCAAAGCTGCTAGCCATCCTGATCTGGGAGAGATTATGCGATCCGTTCAGATGGCCGGCGCAGCAGGCATTGTCTTGTTCGTGGGTGTCGTCTGTCTTGTCTCTGGCGCAGGAAGTGGGTGTTCCGGGGAAGTAAACAAAGTAGAGGGGCTCGGCTATGCTAGTGATGCTAGCTGAGGTGACGCGTGTGTAGCTGGCTGATAGTGATGTGATAGCGAGGTGATGCCAAGGCGATGGCGGAGCGAGGAGTGCCGCTTGGAGTCGTGATATTGATTGGAAATGTGAATAAAACGAGAAAGAAAATACGGAACGAAGAACGAAAGCGCAGGTATGATCGAATGATGTACTGTAGCGCAAGCAATGCACAGCCCTCACTGGGGGACGCTGTTGACGGAAAGAGCAAGAACGGCGACAAGCAGGAAACACAGTGGGTCACAGCGGGAATGCTGTTAGAGATAGGGATAATCAGGCGTGAATGATAGAGGGGAGGGGCGTGCTCTTGTTGCAATACAGGGGTGCAGCCTCGCATTGGGCAGAGTTGCAAGCAAATGCAGACACCCCAGACCAAGATCGGGAATATTCTGGAGCCTGATGGGCTGGACTGTTGCACAAGAAAAGCTGTTTACGAGTATGTTTGTGGTCGATGCGATAAGCCGCGCAGCAAGTCGAATAGGGGCGAACAGGCAGACGAAGAGATCTGTGATTACATAAGCAGATATGCGATCATGAGATGGTCGGCGGCCCGAGAAGGTCGCCAGCTTGAAGAAGAAGAAAACTTGAAGAGAAGATTGGAAGATGCAGCTGGCGATGATAAAGCAGCGAGGTCGACAACTACTATGTACAAGCCACAAGTAGCCGTCGACTACTGCAGCCCAGTGAGCCAGTATTAAGCCCAAAGCAGGCTTTATGCAGGGAGTCCTCCACCAGAGAGTGATGTGCATGCGAGACCAAGACCGATTGGGTGCAGGGTGGGCCAGCAGTTGACTCTGTGGAGGAATAGTCCGTACTACTCTGTTGGTGAACGGATCAATGTTTGTTGGTGCTCAGGCGTCGACGTTGTATTGCCCTTAGGTGCTTTGGTGTTTCGAGGCTTTGGTTTTTGGTCTTTGGTCGGCGTTGGTTCTCTGGCAAGCGGCCATTCCCTTTTACTGCGCGGTTATGTTTGCATGCACTCGTGCTTTTCAGCTCTGACTGGCTGCAGCCTTTTTGGCCCTGGCCCGTTCTCCGTCTTCTGCTTGTCCAGTCCCTTGTCTGAACACATTTGTTCCGCTTCTCTTTCATCCGTGGATCAGAGTATGTGCTTCCCGGATAGTGCTAATCAGAGAGAAGACGGGTCTCAACCAGCCTACCAGCTAATCTGCATGTGAGACATGGACGGGATTGTGATGACAGGGCGCTGTCGATGCGAGACAAGTGTCGGAGGTGTGAACTGCGTCCGACTAAGCTGGCTCCTAGCAGCTGGAAGATGTCGCCGATGCGCAATTTTCCGGCCGTCAGGCCAGAAGCTAGGATTCATTGTCTGACAAATAGCTGGCTAGCACGGTAGGAGAGCAATTTTGGTGATGCTGGGGTGGTGATGTAGACATTGGCGATGGCGGTAGTTGGCATCCCCATAATGAAGATGTCGAGAAGTGGGATAAAAGGAAGAACTGCCCGGGGAAATGGGATAAAAGGGGGTTGGTAGAAAGACAACCGCTCCTTCCACAAATAGTTATTTGCAGTACCAAACAAGAAAGCACGACGTAAGGTCCTGCCCGGTTTGCAATTCCGGCAACTTCGATGCGCATTCACTTACATGACGGCCGAGTGGATCCTTTCAACGTCATCTTGATCGCAGCACTCACCCACGTCCACTGTGAAGAAAGACATGGTCAGTGTACGTTTTTGTACATAATTGATAGAACAAACTTATATGAGCACAATATTATTCGGGCTATGTTTACCAGATAACCATATCATCAGCTGCCAATGCTGAAGTGCACGGCGCGAGCACCTCGACATGAAGAGACGAAGCATCCAAGAGACCCGAGTGCTCTGAAAAGAAGACATCGATATGACCTCCTAGGTGACAGCAATACCGGCGCTGACTGTTGTTCTCCTTATTTCTCGATTGGATATCCTCCTCGTCGGCATATGGACATCATGGCCCGCGGTATGAGACATCTCGCGTGTTTCGGTCTGACAGTATCGAGTTTGTTTCTCTGATGTCTGCGGATCACCGAGCACTGTACCATACCGTGGTCGATTGCCACCGCCGTTGACCATACTTCCGTGTAGTTTGCAGTACTTCGCAAGCCGGGCTCAGCAGTATTATTGCGTCATAGCTGCTGTGGTTTACGTCCATAAAATAAGACAGGCAGCTCACCTGATCACCTATCCAGTATGGCGGACTACTCTGTCCCTCTGGCCAGCTGGAAGGGAATGCATAGGTGTCTATTGTGAGATACGCGTCTGTCTATACAGTACCGCAGCTCATGGTATTCTACTTGTGTCGGTCTGGCATACACCCCGGACTGCTCACCCATTCTTTGATATTCCATGGTCCAAGTCAAAGCTTCAGACATACCAATAGACTTGTCAAAGCGGCTCCGTGTGATGCAGTCAGCATGGCAATGGCTTGCATGGATTCTTGGTAGCCTAGTCAGGCGTTGCGTTGACGAGGCCGACATATGGCGGTATTGCGAGCATACATAGCATAGCCCATTTATGTAGTAGATTGCATCACCAACTACATAGTACTGGAGAGCTAACATACTTGTACTGCTACAGACCTCACGCAACCAAGTGTCATCATCACCAGTCTTGTTTCACAATCCGTTACCTAGACATTGCTGGACATTAAAACCCAAATATCAAAACACGCTCATTTGCTGATTTCTATTTCCCGCTCTATGATGCCGATTTCCCAAACACCGTTGTGAAAATGATAATATTAGTAAAGGCAGGGCATGGGCTTGAGACACCCGTTTGCAGCAGCCACCATTCGCCCACCAAAAGTCTGCAATACCTAAGCATTTGAGAATAGCTTATGTGGTCCGGCTGATGGCTAGCAATGGCGGTCGAAACGACTTGAAGACAGACCCAAATCGAAAGCATCCAGGACGGCAGTTCAAGCCCATTGCGGTGCTAAAGAAGAAAAGATAAAGCATATATGCTGAAATGCTGAAATGCCGGAATGACAAAATGGCAAAACGACAAAATGCGTACCGTCTAGTCCACAAGGAACTCCTGGATCTCCTTGTCCTCCTCGTCGGCCTGCTCGTCGGCCAGCCGCTGCTCGTGTGCCTCCAGCAGCTTACGGAGCACCCGCCGCTGCCGCTTGCGCGCCACCTTGCCCCAGTCGCTACCGGTCGCAGCACCGACGCTGGTCTCGATCTCGGCGTCACTTTCGTCGTCGTCGCTGTCGGGAATGCCAATCTCGGCCTTCAGGCTGTTGGCTGCCGATGCGCCACCGCGCAGGTCGTTGGCCGACAAGGCGGGCTTGGTGCCGGCGGCAATGGCTGCAGCCTCCTCCTCAGCAGCCTCCTCGGCAGCCTCGTGCTGCTTCATCTGGACACGGCCACCCAGCTTGATGATATACGGCCGCAGCAGCATGTAGGCGCCGGCGATAACAATCAGACGGATCCATTGCTGGGCGGAGAGGTTGCTGAACGACGTTTGCACGTTGGTTGAGAAGCGCGACGTCACCATAGTGACGACATCTGAGAGGCCGGTCATGCTGGGCGGTTGTGTGGTGTTGTTGAAGAAGAACAAAGGGGGAGAGAGGTCTCGGTCGCGTCCTGAAGAAAAAGAAGAAGAGATTCGACTCGAATTTGGTGGGCTCGCCGGCTTGGTGGTGGGTTGCAGGCTGCCGATAGACAGTGCGAATGGCAATCTAATGGGAAATAGAGCCGTTCTGTGGGTTCAGGAGCGAAATCTGTCCTGATTAGACCTGCGAGTAGGTATGTGGTGTGTTGTACGGGAGGGATATTCGGGGATATTTGGTGATGGAAGTCGAAGGAAGGGATTCGATAAAGTTGAGAGAAATAGGGTATTATGCGCAGACCGTGTTGCTTATTAGCAGTTTAGCGGATCTCCAAATTTGACCACCCCTTGGGGCTCGATTACCAAATGCTGTCAGATACCGCTGGAGCTGCCTGTGGGGCCCCGGGTAGGCCGGCCAAGCATTGAACGTCATTCGTCACTTTTAGTGCAGCAGCGCGAAGAGGCGTCGCTAAAATGGAAGGGGCGAGCGTCGAGTCTAGAAGGCTGCTCCCTTTGACACCCTGACTAATATGGTCTTATCTTATCGCCTTACAGTCGCGTCTTCAGCACAGCATCTCACGTCCGGCGCCCCCCCCCCCCGATATTTGCCACCACCAACGCCAAAGCACCAAAATGGCTTCTCGAGACGAAGAAGAGGTGGGCTACACCAGCCATTTGCCCCTTACCGACCTAGAAAGCCACGCTAACTATTTAGCTCAAATCTGCACTGTGGTCTGTCGTCAACGACATTGTCGACAAGGAGTCCATCAAGCAGACCCGGAATGCCACGCCGCAGTTCATCGGCGCATTGACCGACATGGTGTGGACGCAGATCGCGTCAGTCGCCGTCGACCTCGAGAGCTTTAGCCGCCATGCGGGCCGTTCCACCATCACTACCGACGACGTGCTGTTGCTTGCACGGCGAAACGAGGACCTGCACGACATTCTCAAGGAACAGGTCGACGAGCGCAAAGCAGACCGTGCCGGCAAGGGCAAGCAGAGAGCTTGAGACGTCTGATACATATGATAACTTTTTTTGATGACAGCATAATGATAATGACTTCAATATTAAAAGATATACCAACTCCTTTTGCCTTTCCACTTCTTAGTCATCCAGAAGAACGCCTTTATTAAAAGCCCATTGGGCAACGCCAAACCATATCAAAGAGGCAACACTGCAAAAGTGGCACGATGACAACACAGAAAGAGACAGTGGGGACACTATGTCCGTGCCTTGCCCTTGTTCTTTTTCTTGTTTGGCCAGAATTTCTCCTTCAACACCCGCCAGAAGCTCCAGCCCTGCCGGCTGCCGTGGTAGACATAGCCCAGCCCAAGCGCCGTGGATATGCAGGCCGAGTCAAAAAAGCCCTGGAGCAGCAGTGCCACAAGGAAGTGGCAGAAGCCATTGATCGACATGCCTATTGTCAGGTATGGGATCCAGTAGAGCTTGTGCAGGTCGTCCACCGGCTCGCCGTGTCGCATGCGGTACGTCCACGCCAGCGTGCGCAGCACCAGTGCCTCAAGATCAACCAGGCCCAGAGTCGTTGCGAGCAGTGCCGTGCACGAAGAGTACACTGTCGCCGGCAGCCGCGAAAGCATCGTGTCCGACTGGAAGGCCACATTGGCGTCGGGGTAGTACACGCCTCTAATATAGGTGCCGCGTGCCCGGCGCACGGGGCTGCGCGGTCCCATCAAGTCACTGTCGTCGGCACCCGAGCTCTGTCGCAGCTCGGCCGACCACGCGTTAGGTAGCTGGTCGCCTGCCTCGGCTGCCTCAACATCAAAACTAATGAGCGTGGCACTGAGCTCAAACTCTTCCTCTTCGCTGATGTAGCCATCATCCCCGCCGCCACTGGACACTGTATTGCGCCGACGAGCAGACACGGGTGATCCGGGTGCAGGTGTGCCAGATCTAAAGGGTGGGTGGTGGGAGCCATACTCCTCGTCGTCTTCGTCTTCATCGTGGTCATGGTCGTGGTCATGCTCTTGCTCCTCCTCCTGTTCCTGCTCCTGCTCCTGTTCCTGCTCCTGCTCGTGCTCCTGATCCTGCTCCTGATCCTGCTCGTGTGCTGGCTCGTGTTGGCCGGGCTGCGCTGCCATGGTAGCCACAGCCTCCAGTTCTATCTCAGCCGCATGGGCCTCCATCGCATTACGCCGGCTGTCGTCAGGGTCACTGAATAGACGTTCGTTCTCAGCAGGCGGCGGTGGGATAGAAGGCCGTTGTTCCTGCTCCCTGCCACCCCTCTCCCGCCCGCGCTCGCGCTCTCTCTCCCGAGCCTGCGCCTGCTCCCGACCATATCTACTACTAGTATCGGGAAGTATTCCTGGCTCCGGGTTTGGATCCTCTGCAGGCGGTACACCAGCAAGCTGTCTTTCGCCTGTAAAAGGGGAGTAAAGCCACGCCGGCCGCCGCAGTGGCGGGTTCGAGGGCGGGTCTAGCGAATCAAAAAAGATGTGGTTCAAACGGTGGTGCAGCCTATCGTAGCATTCAATGTATGCGGCCATCAGCGCCATGGGTGCGAGGCAGAGAAATGCCTGACCAGCCCATTGGAGCATAGTTGGCCATGATATTGTTTGCGGCAGCGGAGGTGGGCGGCTTATGGGCGATTGGCTGGAGAAGGGCACAAAGAAGAGCAGAGGCGGGAGCCACGGGTACTGGGGCGCAATCGACATGCGCTGAAGCCACATGTAAGCTCGCAGGTGTGCCCGCACAAAGACATAGGGAAAATGTTTCCTGTGTTGTCAGCTGGCTATCAACAAGGACGATATACATAGAAGAAGGGAGAGGGACACTACCATCGGTCGCAAAAGAAAAATCTTCCATTATACCAAGTCTGCGTAAGCTGGCGCTCGATGAAGGCAGCAGGGAGACCAACCAGAACGTTTCCAAACATGGTTTGCATGCTATAGTTCTGCAGGTAGTTCTGGTATGGCAGAGTGTCGTCGAAGCGGCGAAAGAGCTGCTATCATCAGTATTTTCTTTTCTAAAAGAAACCATGCAAATGAGAAGGAAAATACTCACCAGAACACGCTGGTACAGTGGCTTCAGCGCCCAGACGCCGACTATGCCGGCAGTGCGCAAGGGGATCCAGAACCTTCGGCCCATGCAGTCCTCGTAGTGCTGCTGCAAGAGCCGGCGGTTGGTCTCGGCATCGGCGGACAGCAGGCCGCTCTCGGGCTCGGCAACACCGATCACCTGCATCACTTCATTATGTGACCGCACAATATCACGGTTGATACGCTTAGTCTCGGCATTGACAGGCCGGCCACGTTCGTCGTATTGCTGTCTCGGCGCACGAACGTTGTCCTCGCCCTCGCCCTGCACGACAATGTCGTACGGGGAGCGGCCCTATGCTGTTAGAAGCCGATTGTGGATATTGTGAGAAATGGATAGCAGTTCATGGCGATGGTAAATAAGAATGACGCCAATGATACAGACAAAGTGATGAGATGGGTTGGTGAGATGGATTAGATGGACGAGAAGATGAAAAGATCACGAGATCAACAAACTTACCAACGCCTGTGACGTTAGCGGACCGAGCCTCGTCATTGTCTTCGTATATGGTCCTGCCGTCTGCGAGACATGAGATACGCCTTGCAAGAAATAACGGAAACAGGAAGACGGGAGATGGAAGACGACAGACGGAAGAGCTGCGGATCTGTATCACGAGCCTCACAGTGCACCGTCGAGACCGTGAGAGCAGCCGCCAGTGAGTGGAGCCACAGAGCTGTCTTGGTAGGAAGGTACTGCTTAGAAGGTTCAACGAAATGCGCCACATATGTGGCGCAGAGACTGACAAATTCGGCGCTAAGATAACTTTATTTCCTTATCGCAAAAAAAGTTGCGAGTCGAAGAAAAGTCGAAGAAAATAAAGACTGCGAAAAGAGGGTAGCGAGCGGGAAACATCTCGACATCTTGACTTTGTCGTCAAACACACGCCATCCGCCCCCTACTTAGCGACAATGACCACAAAAGCCGCTTACAAGACGACCTTTGAGGTCGACGAGGTCATCCGGCCCATCTACACGGGCGGCGCCGTGGCCCTCGACAATGGCTCGCGCATCCTGGCGACGACGCTCGGCGAGGATGCCGTGCTGACCGACCTGGCCACGGGCAAGCTGTTTGCAAAGATTGAGGGTGTAAGTGCATATGCTGTCTTGTATTTTTTTGGCTTGTGCTTGGTTGATATGACTGCTAACATGGTCCCTAGGACGGCGAATCCATCTCGACTTTAATACGTACGTCCTCGATCCTCGATCCTCGGTCATGATCCTCGATCCTTGATACCTGCTCTCTAGCCATGGCTTCATGGCTCCTGGTTTTGCGGCTCACTAACATATCCTACAGTCACCCCTTCCGCCTCCCACCTCATCGTCTGCTCGCGCTCGCTGGCCATGCGCATCTACTCCCTCGCCGTTTCCGAAGACCTCGAGACCGTCGAACCGACCCTTATGCGAACCCTCAAGCCGCACGCCACTCCCGCCGTTGTTCTCGCTGTCGACCGCACCAGCACTCTCTTGGCTACCGGCTCGGCCGATGGCAACATCAAGGTCTGGGATATCCGCGGCGGCTACCTGACGCACACATTCCGCGGCCCCAGCGTCCTCGTGTCGGCGCTGCACTTCTTCGAGGTTGCCGCCACCAGTGCGGACGCCGTTGACGACGCAACCAAGGACGCCAAGGACGCCAAGGAAAGCAAGAAGAAGAGCAAGAAGAACAAGAACACGACTGTCGCCGAGAAGCCCGTGGTGGTCGACCCGTCAGACACTTCGGCGCGGTTCCGGCTTGCGTCGGGCAGCCAGGACGGCAAGGTGCGCGTCTGGGACCTGCACAAGCGCACAGTCATTGCCAACCTCGAAGGCCACGTCTCGGACGTCCAGGCTCTCGACTACTCAGCCGCACAGAACATCTTTGTCACTGCTGGCCGTGACCAGACCGTCACCTGGTGGGACGCCAAGACCTGGACGGTGCGCCGTGTCGTGCCCACGTTCGAGCTGATTGAGGCCGCTGGGTTCCTGGCGGGAAGCCAAGACGGCGAGGGCAGCGCCAGCGCAGCCGACGACGGTGCCGTCACCTACACAGTCGGCGCCAATGGATGCCTGCGTCTCTGGGACACGCGCACTGGCCGTGAGATCACAAAGGAGCAGCCCGCCCGGTCCGAGGAGGAGTCGTTTATTGCAGCCCTCTACCGGCCAGCACAGTCTTCCCTGGTCTGCGTCCAGATGGACCAGACCCTGGCTGTTTACCAGGTGCCCTCTGCACACGATCTGCTGCAGCAGGTGGCTGCTGCATCGGCAAAGACGCTGTCTCCGCTCGAAGCCGCTCGCCGCATCTCGGGCACCCACGACGACGTCATTGATCTGGCCTACCTGCTCCCCGACCAGTCCCTCATGGCTCTTGGCACCAACTCGGAAGACGTCCGCATTGTCTCCGTGGCCGACGCCTCCAAGAAGGATGGCTCGTACTTTGGCCAGGACGTTGCCCTGCTCAAGGGCCACAGCGACATCGTGGTGACCCTGGACGTCGACTGGTCTGGCCACTGGATCGCCACGGGCGCCAAGGACAACAGCGCCCGTCTGTGGCGTGTCGACCACGACAAAAACAACGGCAACAAGGAGTACACGTGCTATGCCGAGTTCACCGGCCACGCCGAGTCTGTCGGCGCCGTCGCGCTGCCCAAGACAATCCCCTCGGAAAGCTCCCCCGCGTACCAGGACCCCCTCAACAACCCGCCGCCTTTCCTCGTTACCGGTTCGCAGGATCTGACTGTCAAGCGCTGGGACATTCCCCGGTCTTCCCCCGAGACGAAGTCTGGCCAGCTCCGTGCTCTCTTCACCCGCAAGGCCCACGACAAGGATATCAACGCTCTCGATATCGATGCGTCCGGCCAGCTGTTTGCTTCGTCGTCCCAGGACCGCACTGTCAAGATCTACTCCGCCCGCGAGGGCGAGGTGCAGGGTATCCTCCGTGGCCACCGCCGCGGTGTGTGGTCTGTCAAGTTTGCTCCTCTGCACACGCCCTCTCTGACCAGCGATGTCGGATCGGTGGCTGGCGGCAGCCGTGGTTTTGTCCTGACGGGCAGCGGTGACAAGACGGTCAAGCTGTGGAGTCTTGCCGACTACACATGTCTGCGCACCTTTGAGGGCCACACAAACACGGTCCTCAAGGTGGCCTGGCTGGGTATCGGCGATGTGCCGGACACTAGCGCAAACAACGAGGACGAAGATGACGAGTACATGGACCTCGACGGCGACGACGAAGACGACGAGGGTGCGCCCAGGCGTCGCTTGCCCAAGAGCATCCCCAGCCGCGGCCCGGGCCCTGTCCTGTTTGCCAGCGCAGGCGGTGACGGTCTCGTCAAGGTCTGGGACGCCACGTCTGGTGAGGCCACATGCACTCTGGACAACCACGAAGATCGCGTGTGGGCTCTTGCCGTGCGCAACGCCCCACCTGCCGGCTCTGCAGGCACGAGCCAGCACGCCAAGAGACTGCCGCGCATGCTTGTGTCGGGCGGCGGCGATGCGACCGTCACATTCTGGCGCGACACTACGGCGTCAACGGCATCCGCCGAGGCCGAGGCTGCCAAGGAGCGCGTCGAGCAGGAGCAGCAGCTGTCCAACCACATGCGCCGTGGCGCCTACCGCGAGGCTCTGACGCTCGCTCTGCAGCTCAACCAGCCCGGCCGTCTCCTGGCCGTGCTGTCGCAGGTTGGCGACTATGGCCAGGACAAGGGCATCGATGCCGCCCTGGGCTCTCTGACTGACGACCAGCTGTACACGCTGCTTCTGCGCGTGCGCGACTGGAACACCAACGGCCGCACGTCGACGGTGGCCCAGCGCGTTCTGGCCACCATTGTGCGCAGCTACCCGGCCGCACGTCTTGCCGGCCTCGCCAAGCGCAAGAGAGCCGGCGAGGATGCTTCGGCGCCTGGCATCAGCAGCAATATGCGCGGCGCCAACATCAAGGACGTGCTGGATGCCCTGATGGCATACACCGACCGCCACTACCGGCGCATGGCCGATCTCCTGGACGAGAGCTACCTCGTCGACTACACTCTGCAAGAGATGGATGCTCTTCAAGGGCCGGCTATTGCCACTGCCGGCGAGATTGAGGATGTTGCCATGGATGAGTAGAGCATCGCACTCAAGAGGCAAGTTAATACCGGGTCATCAAAGCACCTTATTGGGATTGGAATTACTGGAGCATTAGGTTTGTTTATATTTGCATTCTGTCTGATTTAGAGAGTGCCTTGGCTACCGTACATAGATGCGCATTTTGTTACAATTAAAAGCATTGAATTTATATTTATTTTCACAATCAGCTTATTTTCCTTTTCATATTAATTTCGAGTCTATGCACTTCAATTGATATAATAAAGTCGAGTAACTACATAAAATATTCAATGAGTCCCTCCTAGTCTCGAGCAAAGTAGACACAAAGTAATCTACTGGTCCATTAGAAACATCCATAACTCCTGTATCCGATGCGATCAACAGTGTCGTCGAGTGCGAGCACAAATCATAAACTAAAAAAGACAACAAACTGAAAGAAAAAGAAAATTACAAACAAACGAACAAACAAACATGAGAGGCATAAACAAAATATCATAAAGCTGCTGATTACAGAATCTCCTGGAGCTTCTGCTTCTGGGTGGGTGTCAATGTCGTCGGGAACTTGACATTGTACTTGATGATAAACTTTCCGCGCTGGCCAGGCAGTTTGGATATCGGCATGCCTAGTGACGGGTAGGAGTCGCTTGAGCCTGGCTGCGTTGGCCCGGCCTTGTCGAGGCTGATTTGCTTGCCGTCGATGGTAGTGACAGTCCGCTTCCAGCCAGTGAGGGCTTCCTTGAGCTCGAGGTCGACATTGATGATAATGTCATCGCCGTCGCGAGTGAAGATGGGGTGCTTTTTCTGTTGTAGTTAGTATTTGTACTCTTATAATTATAATTCTGCATGAAACAAATGGCATGGGCTTACCTCTTCGACGATAAATACGAGATCTTGCTGGCCACCCTCTTCCTGGTCGCCGACACCCTTGAAGCGGATCTTGCTGCCCTTCTTCAGACCGGCCTTGATAGGCACATCCAGGACAGTATCAGTGGTCGTGCGCTTTCCAGAGTCGTCGAACATCTTGCGCTTGATCTTCATCTTCTTCTTGGTGCCGTTGAACATTTCTTCCAGCGAGACGGGCAGTGGCCGCTCGACTGTGGTAACCTCAGGAGTGTGGTGTCTGACTGCACGCTCGTCACCGAAGCCGCCCGACCGTGACGACCGGGGCATGCCACCGCCCGGGAAGCCGCCGCCACCGGCGCCTCCAAAGCCGCTGAGGATGTCGTTGAGGTCCGCGCCGCCTCCGTTGGTGCTCATGAATGTGTCGTAGATGTCGAATGGGTTATTTGACTTGAAGCCGCCGCCGCCGCCGGTGGAGAAGTTGAACGTGCGCGTGCCGCCGCCGCCTCCGGGCATGCCGCTAAACTTATAGCCGGCACCACCACCGCCAGCAAAAGGGTTGCCGCCAGCGTCACCCTCGGCGCCTTCTGGGTATGGCACACCGCCACGGAGCAGGAAATCCAAGCCATAGGAGTCGTAGGTTTTGCGCTTTTCGGGGTCGGAGAGGATCTCGTAGGCTTGCGAGCACTCCTTGAACTTATCCGCTGCGGTAGCATTGTCTTTGTTCTTGTCGGGGTGCCACTTCATGGCCATTTTCCTAATGGCGTTAGTTTTCGTCCAATATAACTAGATGTCTTTGTTGAGGTGGGATAGAACTTGAACTTACCGGTAGGCTTTCTTGATTTCATCTTGTGACGCATCCGGCTTAATAGCCAGCTGGTCGTACAACTTGGTTTCTTTGACCATTTTGAGGTTGTGTATTTGTGGTGTTGAGTTTGGGGTTTGAACGGGTGAGTGCTGTCTGCACTGTTGAAGAGGAACTGGTTTAACTTGTAATCCTCAAAGTTTAGAGTTCCTAGTTGAGGAGGGGTATGCGAGAATATGCTCGAATATTCGAGGCGGACAGGGTATTCACAAAGTACGTGGCTGTGGTCCAGGTCCTAATGGCGAGAGATCCGACGTCAGCGGACTATCTGGCGGTGACAGCAAGGTAGTCGTGTGGGATTTTGTGTTGTGCTGTGATATGCAAGCCAGTTCTGGCAGTAGAGCGAGGTGTGGTGGCAAAACCGGAAACACGATTGGTTTGTGACGGGACAGTTGTCCAATAGCAAACGAGGCGAGCCGGTCGGTAGCTTTTGTGATGCCGACGTGAGGTCGAGAAGAGTCGCGACTGGTGTATATCGAGGAGAGTATAAGAGAATAGGAGCAAAGAATAGGAGCTGAGAATCAAAGAGAGGATAAAAGAGGGGAGAGTGCAGAGGGGAGATGGGAAAGCAGAGAGAGAAGAACAACAGAAGACAGCAGCGGGAGCTAGGATGCAAGGATGCCGGGCCGTTCTATGTATACAAAGTGGTGCGATTCCGGATGAGGTCACTCAGTAGGGGCAGGATGCTAGTGGAGGTACCTAGAAGCCGCTGGAAGAGCTCGGGTCGCGTGGAGGGGTGGTGGTTGTTAAAGATCGGCCACTTACAAGTTTCGTGGTGTTTTTGGGAAGTTTTTGAAGACGGGAAAAGCTTCAGTTGGTCTGGTAAATAGTTATTGATTAGTAAGAAGCATACGGATGCTGTTTTGTTTCCAAATAGCGAGTTGGGAAAGAGCGAGATGTGGTCGAGGGAAGGAGCAATGAGCAGGGCGAAAACGAGGCGGAAAGAGCCATCACCACTATTCACTGCTACAGCGCTGTACATGCGGGGCGTGACGCCCTAGAGACGCTATCATGGCGGGGCTACAACACCACAGTAAGGTACCAGAAGCTTCGACGCATGCCGGCCTATGACGTCGCGTGGTTTGGGCATAGCATGGCCAAACATGGTTAAAAGCGGGGGCTATCGTGTAAGACCACTATGCCATCAGACACTGCTAAAGACCGCTAGAGCCTGGTTTTCGTGCTGTATAGAGCTAAAGTCGTACCACAAGAAGCGAAGAAATGCCGGCGAGCGTCGCGATGCTCACCCAACTGTAATGTGATGACTTCAATATGAACATGTTCAAAGTGGTGGCTCCCATACGATAGACATTGGGATATGCTTTACGGGGTAGACTGGCTGCTGCAGCTCCGTGTCAGCCGTTCATCCCGAAATGAAGCTCGTCAAAACATCACGACATGACCACAACGTGATCACGATATTGACGACAGAATCAAATCAAAAGAAAATATAAAACACAAACATGAATTAAGAAGACTTTGCAATAATATAATACTATCTAAAGATATTTGTTGGCTGAGAGCCAGCATTGCTCTTTTTTACCTTCTTCAAAGATGCTACACCTGGGCCTTCTCGTCGTGGGTGGCCGTTGGGAACTCGGCAGTCTTGGCCTGCTGCTGCTGCTGCTGCTGCTGCTTGTCCTCTTCAAAGAGAAAGGCCAGCTCCTCGAGGGTGCGGCCAGAGGTCTCAGGCCACAGCCAGTAGATCAGGCCGGCCTCGACCATGATCCAGCAAGTGTAGACGAGCAAGAACTTCCAGCCGATGCTCTGCAGACCGACGGGGTTGACATTGGTGCCAAAGAACTGCGCGGCCTTGCCAAAGAACTGGAAGATGGAGATGCCGCGCGCGCGCTGGGCATAGGGGAAGATCTCGACAAGGTACGTGTACGTGAGGGCGTTGAAGCAGGTGTTGTAGGCCGGGCTGTAGGCGTAGATCCAGAAGAGCGACAGCTTGGCGGCAATGCCCGCGGACGTGGGGTGGCTGACGTGCAGCTCTTTGTAGATGGCCGAACAGATGGTCCAGGCAATGTAGACGGCGAGGATGGACAGGATGCCGGTGAGGTACATGGCACGGCGGCGGAAGCGCATGATGACGAGCGAGGCGCCGACACCGCAGACGAGAGACCAGCACTGGTTGCCGAGGTTGAACTTGGCCTTGAAGTCGGCATTGGAGTAGCCCAGCATGTTGAGGATGTCGCCGAGGTAGTAGGAGATGACGACGTTGCCCGACAGCTGGGTAAAGAGGCCGAGCAGGGAGCCGATGAGGACACGGCGCCGGGCACCGGCCGACCGGAACATATCGAACCACGACATGCGCGCGTGCTCCATCTCGATGGAAATGGTGGTCTTGATCTCTTCCATCTCGGCGTGCACAAAGGCGGAGTTGGGGTCGTCTTCGCCGTGGTACTTGATGAGCACTTGCAGGGCCTCCTCGTGCTTGTCCTTGCTGATCAGCCAACGCGGGCTCTCGGGCAGCATAAACACGAAGCTGACCTGCAGCAGCGAGGGGGCCATCTGGAGCAGAGACGGGATGCGCCATGCCCAGTCGGTCTTGATTTGCTGTGTGCCAAACGTGATACCGGCAGCAATAATGGCGCCAATGTAGTAGCAGGCGTTGAAGAGCGATGTGAGGACGGGCCGCTCCTTGGGATAGCCGAGCTCGCCAATCAGGCAAGAGCCGGCAACAATAGCAAAGGGGAGGCCGAAGCCGATGATGGCACGGGACATGATGTACATGACGCCGTTGATGGAGAACCCCTGGATGAGAGAGCCGATGATCATGAGGATGGAGCCGAACATGATGCACCAGCGGCGGCCAAAACCGTCGTTGATGTAGGGGATAAAGGGGAGGCCGATGCAGGCCCCGAGGGGGAGGGCCGAGGCCATGATGCCCTGGTAGCCACCCTTGGGGTGGTTGAAGTCTGTCCACTGGGTTAGATCGCTACTCTAGATACAGGTGATTCTTGTAAACGGTAGGGGGGCTTACATTCTAGCCAGGCCGGGACGATCTGGACGGCATTGATGATCTGGGAATCAAACCCAGACGTCATCTCAATGCCGATGACACAGGGAAAGAGGAGAAGGTAGAGCTGGCGCAGGTTCCTCTTTTTGTACCACGGGACAGGATCGTCCATCGCCATGCGATAGAGCACATTGTCGTTGTCTTTTCCAATGCCGCCACCCATTTTTGCGGCAGTCTGGCGGAGAGCAGGAGCACGTAGAGCTGAGGTCGAAATTGTTATCGAGGCCGGCTGATCAAGGTCAGAAAGCTCGGTAAGGGGGGGCAGACTGAAAGCAGAGAGACACGAGGAGATCGACCTGGGGACTCCGACATGATGTGCGTCTTATATACAGCCAGGCCGTCTACCCCATGAACAGGCATTGGAGAACCTTTGGCTCTCTACAGGGACGAAGACACCCCATGGACATGCCAAGGCCAAAGGTTGTCGTGTCGGCTACATCGACGTGTGGGTACGGCGTGCAAGAGTGATATCTCCAGAGTATGAGTAGGTACATCCGAGGATAAATAAGCATTCAATAAAGGGACTGTCTATAAGCGCCTGATGTGCATCCAACGTCAA
Source organism: Ophiostoma cf. undulatum (assembly GCA_022392935.1). Taxonomy (NCBI): domain Eukaryota; kingdom Fungi; phylum Ascomycota; class Sordariomycetes; order Ophiostomatales; family Ophiostomataceae; genus Ophiostoma; species Ophiostoma cf. undulatum. Next base: position 501,135 of record JAKRGL010000042.1, on the reverse strand, counting down.
GCATCTGTAGAGGTTGCGTGCTCGTATACCCGTGGATAGTACTGCAATATACAGCCGGCTATGTATGCATGTTGATGAAGCATTCGGCCCGTGTTGGTGGTGAGGCCATGATGGCAGGTAGATGCGCAGAAATGACGAGGGCGGCTCGGAGACCATTGTCTCCGCTGCCGCCTGTGTTGCTTGTTGTTGATGAGGTTATTTGATTATTTGTTCTTTGATTATCCGTATTGGGGATAGACAGTCGTCTCCTATCATTGTGCCGGTGCCCAAACATGCCAACAAGCCATTTCGATTTGGAGTCACAAAGCAACTACTCCAATACCAACCTCCTACTCGTGTGGCATCGTAGGATGTCGGCTCTGTGTGTTGATTCGTTCTTTTTCTACCTTGGATTTAGCCGGATCGACGGGCGACACCCTCCCTTGGTTGGCTTTGAGCTTGACCTGAGTCGACACCCTTTGGCAACTGCGTGAGACACATGCATCGTAGAATGGCACCCCGGTCTCTCAACTATGGAACACCGCAGGCGACACGGCACGTGGAACTACCATAAGCGCGGCACAGTCGAGGCCATCTGATGGATCCGGGCAAGGCTCGTTGTCTAAACACCAATACTCACGATGCTCCCCCGCATAAAACCCCATGCTCGACACCGTGCTCCGGGGTAAATGCACCCTTGTCAGGCTTGCACACCCAATCCTACGGTCAGCATTCCTCCTTGGTTCTAGACGTGCCGTGCTCCGGTGTAAACTTTCTATATTTAAGCATGGCAGATGCACACAACCTCGTCAAGCTAAGTCACTTGAGACACCATGACCTTTGAGAATCTGCGTGCATGGCCATTCCACGTTCTACAAATTTCCATGCTGTTGTTATATAAAGGCCCTCCAATGTTCTTTCAGGGCTGGACCTGTAAAGTACATAGACCCCAATAGCCGTAGACGGCGTCTGGCTAAATACCCCTGGTCGTCTTTTCATTCCTACAGCTCCTTGACTCGTCGGCCTGGCCTCTTTGATTCTCCGGGCAGTTCCACCGACTCAACCGTCTTTCTGAGAGAGACTCGCTTTTCTAGCGCCGTGTCCTTGTTATTATCTCTTGGATAACCATCAGACTCATTTCACTCGAGATTCGTATGATGCCTCTCGTCTCTGCTTCAATATACCGCGTCTTGGCATCCTACCCTAGCTTTCCTGTCTCCTATCATTATCCAATCCTTTGCCTTGTCCTGTTTATCCTTTCTGTTAGTGTGTCTCCCGTTAGCCACCGGCTCTTCTTTATTGACTCTATTTCTGCCTTTATCTCCTCTTTCCATCTCCCCGTTCCATCTGCTCTTTATTTCCTACGGTAACATTTCCCAGAGAAGAGTGACGTTCCACTAGAGACGCTTTCCCCCACATAATTCTGCCTTTTTTCCATGACCAAATCAAAGTCCTGCCGGTGCTAATGTTTCTTCGACCTACCCTATAGTCATTGTAGATAAACCTTTATTGTCTACATTGTATTATCGAAAAATAGCTGTTTTTTCGGGACTGTTTCGAACCAGCCAAGGCTGATAGCCATGTCTGTTGGGAGGAGGCCGGCAGGGTTATTACATCGTTAATGGCACGTTGAGGCCGCATGCTCATGCGTTATGCGTATTCTCCTAATGCTGACCTACCTCAAAGGCTAGGTTTATGTCTGTAAACCATCCAGCAAAAACAAACTGCAATTCATTCGAGGTGCGCGGAAACACGGGCCATGTGCCGCACAGATGGACGTTGGTCAATGGCCATCTGACTGAAATGCTATGCCAAGACCTGCAGCCGGTGGCATCAAGGGTGCACGCGGCTGAACTCTGGTTCCCCCTCACCCTCCAATTAGTATCGGGTCACATCTGTGGTTACCATGGCCAGCTTTAAAATCTAGAAGCTTTTTGGAGTGCTATTTTAGACATGTCTTCCTCTAAAATAAAATAGTAAACAGAAAAAGAAGAAAAAAAAAAGAAGAAAAAAACACAAAAACGAAACCTTAAAATCTGAAATTAACTGTAAGCTACAAGTAATTACAAAATAACCGGAGCAAGCGTGCTATCTTCTATCCTACAATTAATCAAGACTCTGTCCGTCTACATGTGAAGTAATTTGTAAGTTAATACATATACCAGTCATATAAACCAGTCATATAGACCTGACAGCATCGCCTAACAATGAGGTTGAACCCTGTGGGACTTCCCGATAGGGTAATTATGCGTATTATTACATAATGAGCGGCCACTCACGCAGTGCATTTAGCTACTGGCATAGTAAACCATGAGCACGTGATATATTTTACTAGGCATAATCATCATGTGACCTTATCTGCTATCCTATCGCTATCCTTATCAACGTTTGTCTCGACAAACTCACGGGCCTAATGACCTCACGACCTCACAGCATCACATTGCATCCATCCCTGGAGCTGCCGATTCCAATCAGACCACAACGCCACCATGTCGGAGCGCAAAGTTCTCTCCAAATACTACCCGCCGGACTTTGATCCGGCGGCGCTGACGAAGCGCCGCAACAAGAAGGGCAAGGAGGGCCCGAAACTGCAGACAGTGCGCCTCATGATGCCCATGCCCATCCGCTGCACGCGCTGCGGCGAGTTCATGTACAAGGGCCGCAAGTTCAACGCGCGCAAGGAGAAGCCCGAAGACGCAAACTATCTCGGCATCCAAATCTACAACTTTTACATCCGCTGCACGCGATGCAGCGGCGAGATCATCTTCCGCACCGATCCCAAGAACCAAGACTACGCCATTGTGTCGGGCGCCAAGCGCAACGTCGAGCCGTGGAGGCAGACCATTGACGAGACAGACGAGCAGCGACTGGACCGGCTCGAGAAGGAGCAGGCCGAAGAGGCGGGCGATGCCGTGGCCGAGCAGAACCGCATGGAGGAGCTGGAGGCCAAGACGCTGGAGGCGAAGCGCGAGATGGACGTGGCGGACGCGCTGGACGAGATCCGGACACGGAATGCCCGCATTGCGCGGGCCGACCACCGCGAGCACCTCGAGACGGTGGCACTGAACCGGCCCTCGGGCGCAGAGGAGCTGCTGCGGCAGCAAGAGGAGGAGGATGCGCAAGCAGCACGCGAGGCGTTTGCAGCAGCGCGGGCGGCAGCGCTGGAAGAGGACGCCGAGGTACCGGCCGAGGCCCCAATACAGCCCGAGTCGGCAGTGGCAGCGGCACAATCGACACCCGACCTGCCAGTAACAACAGCAGACTTGCCTGCGCCGCCAACGCAGTCGTTCAAGATCCAGGCGAGAAAGCCAAAGAAGAAGACGGATTTGGCGGCGAAGCTGGGCATCAAGATTAAGAAGTAGTTCTTTTTCGTTGTTCCAATGACGTTTCTGGCTGAGGATGGCAGCATCGGCATTTGTTGGCACGTTATAACGTGTGTCCATTCTACATTCATCTTTGCTTCTTGTATACCCATCTTTACATAGCTATATTTTTATTTTCATTTATGATTTTCTCACCACGATAGTATTACCACATAACAAGCCTTGCCCTGCATCCTCACAATAGGCAGATGTGTTATAAATTAATATTGTAGAATAGAAGCTAGAACGTGTATGTGCACAAGGTGCGCTTCCCATAACCCATTCCGCGGCCACGTTCAAGCATCGTGTATTGATCGAACCGCCCGAACGCCCGCTAGACCGTGGTTTGATTTTTTATGCCAAGCGTAAAATAGACAATAAAATGAATGAGTAGTCATGTCATGCGCATGCCGTCGTCGAATAAAAGAAAGAAACGTAACAAAAACTAAAAAGGTATATGTACTGAGAGGAAGGGACAAGTGATAATGATGACTCGTATAGCCATGGCAAGTCGGACTGAGATTCAACCGACTATGAACGGGATGCCGGGACGCCGTTCATGATTGGTGATGTGCCGTTTGGCAGGGACGCGCTGTGTGCGTGCCGGCGGCGCTGCTGGTGCTGGCTGTGGCCGAGCGGGCCGGCAACGCGAATGTGAGGCGGTGGTGGCGAAGCCGATGTGGCATCGAGCTGCTGCTTGGTGTGCTGCAGCATCAGGCGGGCATAGGACGACAAATCGATCGGCGCCGTGGGTGATGAGGGCGCTGGCATATCGGAGCGGGAGTCGGAACCGGGCGGCAGAGGCTGGCCGTTGCCGTGCTGTCTCTGGTCGTGCTCGCGGTAGGCATCGGCGCCATTGGACTGGGTCTGCCGTGAACTGGCATTGAACTGCTGGGTCGCACGGTCGGAGTGTCTGTCGGAGGAGGAAGACGTATAGTGTGCGAGGTAGGCCGGGGGCGACGGGACAATGGCATCAGTAGAGGAGGTGGACACGATGGAGGCGCTCTCGTCGCCGATGCTGCCTCTATGGGATGAGTAGTTTGATGAAGACATTGTGGATGTTTTGTGAAGTGGTGACTGTTGTTTGTTGGTAGTCAGGGTTGGGGTGGGAGTAGAAAGTTTCGATACGGGACAAGAAATCAACAGCGGAAGGCTCTTATTATATTCGTCTCGAGCTCGGTCGGATCTGTTGCTTGTCAAGACCCGTTAAACAAGGAAAAACACAGGGTCCTCTTTTGATCGGCCCTGGTCTGGTTGAGACGCGGGAGGATAATTTATGGGGGGGGGCGTATGAGTCCGGCCTTGTTTGGTGGTCTGGTGGCCTAGTGGTGTGTGTGCTTGCTAGAGCTGCAGGTTGTCTTTGTTGTTGTCTTCAATCTGCGGTCCGTGGACGGTGTGGAGGGGATTAAAGAAAACAGGGAACTTGCTATGCAGGTGATGCTAGGGTAGTGAGCGAGATGTGTAAAATATGTGTGATGGTCGGGCGCTGGGGAGTGAAGACGTTCAAGATGAGCTGACGAGATTCAAAAATCAAAGAATAGACAAGCGAGTCCGTTCACAGTCTTATATACACGCAGGAGGCAATAATGGGATGCATTACGACATTCCGACACGGGATACTGAGCATACAGTAACGTGCACACGAAATACAGGCATGGTGGCTGAGATGTCTGCCCACTGGGGCGTGGGAGGAACAAACGACGTCAAGCGGACCATACGAGTAGACGAGAAATGAAAGAAAGAACAAAGGCAAACCCGCCCTCTAGGCTGTGGAGAGGGCCGAGAACAATGGCTCAATAATATTTCTTGGTCAAGCGCCTAGAACTGTCTTTGGTGTCACATTGTAGTCTACACAAGACACAAGAGACAGGTTCACAAACTCGCAAGACTTGTGATCCTCATCTACCTTGTCTTAGATATGACGGCATCAACAGGCTTGTACAATCCATGGCTGCTCCACTGACGGGTCACGTCCCCAGATAAACAGCGGGCTCACCAGCGGACCCAAGGACCCTGAACATTCCTGCCCACTCGCTCTTTTATCATGCTTCGTGTTTGTTCTGGACCGGTATTGGACAACCCATGCGGAATCGGAGCATGCACCAGAGTGCCGGCTGAGGGTGTAGAGTATGATGTAAGATACAGAATACTTACAGACCTCATGTGCACCCCACGGGTATCTGTCAAAGACGTAATATTACATGATATTTCATATTCAAACATTCTCGTCCTGCATGCCGCCTCGCCTCGTCTCGACCTTGTCTGTCGACCGGGACTGGCTGCAGGGGCCGCTCGAAGTGCGCGAAATTGACCAGACTAAAAGACCTTTGACTGTTTTTACTATTCCTTGCTGGAGTTGGTTATTCCTCTGTACTTGTTGGTGCATTTGTCTTCGATCTGCGAGGTGCTTGTGGGGGTGCCGTTACTTGATTTGCAGCGTTGCAAATGCGACGTCGACGCAGGCCAGCCAGTCTCTGTGGAAGGCCGTGGAACGCACTGCAGGGTATTGAGCGCCCATTGCAGTGGCTATTGCCTCTGTCTATCACTGCAAATTCCAATTGACAGCCGCGCCCGTCGCACCCTGCCGACTGAAGCTTGTGATGGTTCCAAGGCCTCTCGAGGCTCCGGGTTCTCGTCATCCTCCTCAATTACCTCATATGCAACCTTGCAGATTATCATGATCGACAGACAGCTGACATAGTAAGAATACCAGAATCTCGCATATTTTCTGTGCGAGCCCGTCGCAAGAATGTGGAGGAATTCAGGTGCGGCGAATAAAGTTGATCAAGCCGTCCAGGCTCAGAGAGGAGTGAGGTTGAAAAGCGGCACAGCTATGATGTCATTGGCGGATGGGTCCATTTATTTCCCAATGCGCCAGCTGCGCCAAGAGAAAGACGTCAGGCTCATTTTAAGAAAACGTAAGAGAGCAACAACAAAGGAAGCAGTGTTCATCCATGTGGAATTAATTGATGGAGTGGGAATAGCAAGTAGGAATAGAATAGAAAATAGAATGAAGTACGGAACAGCAGCACTGAACCCTCGAATGACGCCAGGAAAAGTACGGCTGGAGAGAAAAGAACATTTACCCTCGGGCTCGCCATGCCCAGATTAGCCCTGCTGCAACAAAGAAAGAACGCCTGAGATCTAGGTTTTGTGCTAGTCCGTACTGTATGTACACTTGCTGCAAAGGTGCTAATTATTCTGCCTCGCCTGCTGGTCCAAGCCCACTGAATCCTGGAAATGTTGGCACAACCAGCGGCTCTACCATTGCCATGACACTGCTAATAGTATTTCTGCAGAGCAATGCTGCAAACGTCTGCATCTACATAGTAGCTAATAAATACGCGGAACCGGTCACCTTTCCTCTTGCTGCCTCTGTCATCCTTTTCATTGTTGGCCCATCGCCACGCCAGGAGCGCTGATCAGATCCAGAACCAAATGGCCCATGCTAGCGCTGCCTCTACTTTCTCAACCACTTGAATTTACTGGAAATAATGTAGCAATAAAGCAAAAACAGGGTGTCAGTCGTGTTGTCTTGACTGATGGACAAGGTCGGGCCCGCTGGGCTATTAACGGCGCACGTCCATGCATCAACGCAACGACGTAATGTCACCGTCGTGTACAGGTAGTGCGAGCCACTCCCGCCGTCGTATGCATCGGCCATCCTGGTCTGGACTCAACTTTTGCAATCTTGGCAACTAGACATCTTGGCAATAGACATCTTGACATCTTGACATCACGCCGACGAGCATAGCAAAAGGGTTTGGCCGATGTGAGACACACAGCACTGTGCTCGGCGAAAACAAAAAGTAAAACACTATAGAGCGCAATGAAATATTACGATAACATCTAGGAATACAGATCACAAAGAAAATGATGTCGTTCTCGACATTGCCATGATGCACCGACGACAGCCCGCTCGCTTGTCGCACGTGACGACATTGCCCCTTGTGTCGGCCAGTATCCTCTCCATAAACACCCAGTTGGGCCTCGATCCTGGTCGTGCCTGCTTAGACGGGGTGATCAAACAACGACTAAACACACTATACTCCGGAGCTGGCTCCGACACGGGTCATAGGCTTTTCCACACCATGTCCTATATAGTCCGAATCATGCTCCGAACTGGGAATGTCCACTGACGAAATGGGAAAGTAAGATGGCTCAGTGTTTGTTTTGGGGGTCGTGTGCTCTTTCCAAACTTGATCTTAACATTAGACACACAAACCAGTTTGCACATGGTGGCTGTGAGAGCTGCCCGGCTCCCCGTATTAGTCATCACCCGTCAGCAGAGACAGCAAAAATGCAGGAACAAAACTCTATTCTATAGCCGCTGCTACTGCTACTGCTACCGCCGCTGCTGCCGCGATTACGTACATATCTACCTGCTGCCTCTGCCGTCACTCAGCATCTCTGCAAGCATGTCCCACTTGGCCGCTGCCGTTGCGTCACTGCTCGCCCGCGCCACCGCCTGCAGCCCGCCCGTTACAAACCGCAGCGAGTTGGCCAGTTCGCTGCTGATGGTCCGCAGCGTCTCGCTGTAACTCTGTCTCACTCTCACTCTCCCTGTCGCTGTGGTGTGTGCCTGTTCGTGTTGTCGTAGCCCTTGGCGTTGGTGATCCTGTCGGCTGGCAAGGTGTGGTATCATAAGAGAGTTGTCTCCACCCTCCTCGTCATTACTGTCGTTACTTCCCCCGTCATCGCCGTCATGGTCGTTGCCATCATAATCATCATGGCCAGGGCCACCATGTTCCTTCTCATAGTCATATTCCCCTCCTTCATCCCCCCCCTCCTCTGATCGGCGTGGCGTCGAAAATAGTCTTCTCCGTACAGACCCGGACGCGGATGCAACTGCTGCCGAAGCTGCTAGCTTGTTTAAGCTCTTGGAAGGTGTCTGGTACGGCGATGACAGCACTGACAGTCGCCATGTCTCCTGCAGCTCGCTGGCCTCTCGCGCCGCGTTCGCTCGATGCGCATCCTCAAGACGAAGCGCCAGATCAAGCAGGTCCAGCATCGCGTCATGGATCGGGCCCAGCTTTTCGCCCAGGCATGCCTCCGCGACCAGTGCTTTCAGAAACTGTGCGTGCACTTCAATCATGGCGTCAACATCCACAGCCCGTCGGAGGTCGGCCCGTAGTCCCTCAACCCGCGGTGCAATCACCAGCGTCACCATGTACGACTGCAGCGTGTTGCAAAACCATAGCAGCCGCGAGCGTAGCGTAAAATACAGCGCCCGGTCACCCCTTGGCAGGCCCTTGTCGCCTTGGTCTTTTTGCTCGCCATCTGCTCTGACGTCAATGCCGTCATCGAGCAGCCGGTGGCCGCTCAGCAGACTGCTCGTACGCCGTATCTGTAGCATCAGTGTGAAGACGTCCTGGTAGCGTGAGATGCTGTCGCCTGGGACGATAATCTGCACAGGCCATGACAGTCGGTATGATAGCCTGATCCGCTTCAGGCCGTGACGGATCGATCGCCGTGCCACAGCTGGGTCGTCACTATCTATACCCTCTCTGTCCGCCCTGTCCACTCCAATAGACAGCCTGTCCGCATCAAAACGCTCTGCAAAAGCCTCCCGCGCAAACTCCGTCATGGCGTACCGGTCATGCCAGCGTGGGTTGCGCGTATCCAGGCTATGGAACACGCGCGATGAAAATGCGTCCATCGCCGCGCCATCCGCCATCAAATACACGCAGTGCAGTGCATCCAGTGATGACCACAGACCACAGGCATCAAACAGGGTAGCTTGCAATGTCGCCGATGCCGCGTGGTGCTTGCTTTGGATCCAGCCCTCAAACGCCTCCTCAAATAGCTGTGCGAATGGCGCCATCTCTGCACCGGGCGGACACACATGAGCAAAGTCCAGCGTCGGCTCCACAATCGTAGATGCCAACACACTCCTGCCCAGCTGCCGCAGCACAACGATGCTCTTGCCCGTCGTAAAGATCTTGGAAGCAGCCGGCTGCAGGAAACGAGGAGCGTGCAGGATGCCAGCACTCGTTCGCAGTAGCTTGTACTGTTTTTCCCAGATCTGGTTCAGCGGCACCTGTGCCGGCGCGCCCGCAACGAAGAACACTTTGTCGCCGTCCAGCAGCTTTCCCTCCTCCATCCACAAGCGGATGGGGCGCAGATACACTTGAAAACACTCAAAAAAGATAGTGCCCAGAAATTCGTAGAGGGCCTGCTCGCCTTCAAACTGCGCGACAGATGCTGCGTCAAAGAGGATCTCGAGATACCGAAACGCATGCATGTTGCGCTCGGACTCCAGTTTCTGGACAACAACAGACAGCGCAAACAGGCACAGCAGCGACGGGCGCAGCTCATCCATGATTGCGACCAGGCTCACCAAAACATCACTCTTGATATCGACGAACCGCGCGTGTATATCGGACAGCTCTTGATCGAGCGAGTGCAGTCGCCGTCGGATTGCTTCTTGGAACACCTGTAGCAGAGGCACGCTGCTTCGTGTCGGTTGGTTTGGGGCGACACGCTTCCTCAGAGGCATGAGTTTGCGGCCGCTCTCCGCCACAAATGTGAGCAGCGATTCGTGCGCCTCGAGAGATACATTCGACAGACAAAATGAGTTGACAAGTACACAGTCTGGGCCGAACAGAGTCGTCCTCAAGCCCTGCAGCATGAACAGCGACTCCCGTACAATCTGCATCTCGGAAACCAGCACCTTTCCGTGTGTCCCGCGGGGTGTTGGAGCAGTCTTTTGCATACCTTGCGCTGGCCATGTGCCGCGCCAGGCCTGGCTTTCCCGAACAGATGCCAGTAAGGCTGCAAGCTCCTCCCTGGTGTGCTCGTTTGCAACAAGGTCACGGTACGTTCGTGCCTGCTGGTCTGGCGTGTCGATGCTAGTCATGGTTGTATCTTCAGAGGCCTCGTCCTGACCGTCCATGTCGTGGTCCTCCTCGTTGTCGCCATAATCATAGTCGAGCTCGTCTCCCGACGTGTCGCCATAGTCGGTCGTGTTCCATAATGACGGTTCATTCGCCCAGCCATCCTCCCGCGAAATATCCTCCCATCGGAGAGGCGGCGGCTCATCTATAAATCTGGATGTACGCAGCGCTTCCAGCTCATCGAGGCTCGCGTTCTCGGCTGGCCGGTCAGATAGCTCTAGCAAGAAATGGAGAATGTCTGGCGTCCACTTGGTCGCATGATCCGACAGTTTGGCGCGGCAGTCTCTGAGAGCATCCGACAGTCCTTCCCGGTCGGCAACAAGGAATCGTTCTTCTAGTCCTTGCAGCTGCTCCTCGACCTCGAACTGGTTGGTGCGCAGATTGTTGTGGTACCGCAGCGAGCGGAGTGTGGCCTCGCGCAGCGCACCAAGAGCTTTCTGATCCTTCTGTCTGTCAGTTAAATGTCCCAGTGGTTCCAAAACACTCTGAAATATCCGCAACTACAATATTCTGGGGGAATACCTCGTCTGCTATCGAAGTCACGGCGGTGATGAGCTCTTCCGTCTGTGCGGCCAGCTCAGAAAGAAACGCCATGAGACTATCAAGTTGGAGCACCTCTTCCAGAGATAGGAGTAGCGATCCTATACGGGATGTAGGAAGGCATTTATTCGACAGGTGCGCTGCTGTGAATCTCACGATGCGATGCCGAAACAGTATAAAACGGCTTAACGCGTCGCGTATGGGTCACCTATGGTCACAGTGAGAATTACACAGTCTGTACACAGTGTATGGTCTACAGAGGAACCATTGGCCACGCGTTAGTAATGCTAGTAATGACATAACCCCTATTCTACTCCTCAGCGAACCACTTCCAAAATAGGGGGGGTGCGGCAGGGCCTAATTTGCAGCATGAATAGCACAGTGCTTGCCAGGCGTTGCTTGGATGGGCCACCTAAGCAGCTAGCTAAACCGTAAAACGCTGAAACACACTTTGAAGCTTTCTAGTCGACGATCTACCAACGGCGACGACGACGATTCGACGACAGCCACGACAAGCGCATACACAAAGGAAGCGTCTGCAAATCAATCGGAAGCACCCGATTCAAAATATAATCGGATATTATTGCCACCAGGCTTTGTTGAAGACCGACGGCCATCATCACGAGAGCCACCAGACCGGCGACTGGCTCGTGATATCCCCAGTGCATCGACGCCACATCGATTTAAGAACTCTTGGCGGCGACACGCCCGGCAGGCAGTCCACAAGCCGGGCAGGGTCATCTGTACTCGAGTCTTGAGTTCTCTAGCAGTGCTGTGCTGTGGGACAACGACATCTGTCACGAGACCACATTGACACCTCGACGACGACGACAACACTCGGCGTCAGCAAGCTTTGTTGTTTTGCAGCTCGCTGCTCATCGACTTCTTGGATAGCCAAGGGCTGAAGGGCAGACGGACACCGACTATCTCGGCTCTGTTCCTCTCAAGATCCATCCCTCTCGACTTCCTCTATTCTTTGATTTCTCGATTTCTCGATTTCTCGATCTCTCGATTCTTCACACAACCAGCATCATGACGATTGCAAGGCCGGTGCGGGCCTTTATTGTGGCGACCGTCTTTGCGGCATGTCTACTTATCCTCCACCTAGCTGGCTCGTCGCCAGACAAGACATCAGCCGTTTTCAAGCTCGACTCGAATGAGCGTGACCCAAACCTAGACCGTGAGTCTCTCCTGCGATCAAACATGGCCACGACCACAAACTGACATCTGCAGCCACACATGAGCCTGCAGGCCTATTACGACGCACAGGTCCCGGCTACCTGCCCGGCCCCGAAGGCACCGAGCGCATAAACGCGACCCTGCTGGCCCTTGTGCGCAACGAGGAGCTCGGCGGCATGCTGCAGGCCATGAACGACCTGGAGCGCACGTGGAACCACAAGTTCAACTACCCGTGGACGTTCTTCAACGACGTGCCGTTCTCCGAAGAGTTCAAGAAGCGCACGCGCGCCGCCACCAAGGCCGAGTGCCACTACGAGGTGATTCCCAACGAGCACTGGGAGAAGCCGTCGTGGATCAACAACGACATGTTCCAGGAGTCGGTCAAGATTCTCAAGGAGAACGACATCCAGTACGCCGACAAGATTTCGTACCACCAGATGTGCCGCTGGAATAGCGGCATGTTCTACCGCCACCCGGCCCTCGAGCACATGCAGTTCTACTGGCGCGTCGAGCCCAAGGTGCACTTTTTCTGCGACGTCGACTACGACGTGTTCCGCTATATGCAGGACAACAACAAGACATACGGCTTCACCATTACGCTGTACGATGCGCCGCAGTCCATCCCGACACTGTGGCCCGAGACGATGAAGTTTGTTGCCGAGCACCCAGAGCACGTGCACGAGAACAACGCCATGAACTGGCTGACGGACCGTGTGCGCCGCCCCGAGCACTACAACAAGGCCAACGGCTACTCGACGTGCCACTTCTGGACCAACTTTGAAATTGCCGATCTCAGCCTGTGGCGCGGCAAGGCGTATGAGGACTACTTTAACCACCTGGACCGTGCCGGTGGTTTCTTCTATGAGCGCTGGGGCGATGCTCCCGTGCACAGCATCGCGCTTGGTCTGTTTGAGGACAAGAGCAAGATCCACTGGTTCCGTGATATCGGCTACCAGCACATCCCCTTCTTCAACTGCCCCAACTCGCCCAAGTGCAAGGGCTGTGTCACCGGCCGCCTGACCGACGGCGAGGCGTGGCTCAATAAGGAGGACTGCCGGCCGAACTGGTTCAAGTACGTCGGCATGGACTAGATGTTTGGGCATGGGCAAAAAGGAGAAAAGGCGGCACTTTGTACACTGTGTCTCGTACACAATGTAGCGTGCAACTTGTACGGGGCTGTTTGTTTCGTGTTTCGTTGTATTTTTTTCCTTTTATCTCTGTTTTGTTTCGGTTTTCTGTTTTTTCCGTTGTTTTGTTATTTCGTTGGCAGTATACACAGAAAGCATCGATGAATCACAGCTTTGAATTCAAAGCACACATCAACATCTACACATATATAATACGATCTGGGGAAGAGGGAGGACTTTAGACATCAATGAATATAATGACTACATCTGAGTGAATTGTGCGTGGCTAGATCATAATCTCGTGATGCAACTGTTCATATATTACTTTTTAAAAAAAAGCTACTGCCCAAAGACAGTCACGACCCCAGAAGTACCACCCACACAATACTGGTCTCCCCAGCCGCCGTCTTGCCATGCCAGACAGCTTGTGGCATTCCGTCGCTCCTTTTCACGCCCGTCGCGGCCGATGGAGCGACTGGTGTTGGTCGTGCCCGGCGGGCCCCAGGGCACAGTCACTGTGGCCACGAGCTTGCCCGTCAGCAGATCCCATGCCCACACGCGCCCAGACGGCGTTGTATTGGGCACGCCTGCAGGCCCAGCAATTCCCAGCTCGTCACCGGCGACCACAAACCGCTCGCGTCCGCCCAGCAGCGACTGCACCCGCAGTTCTTCGTTTCGCCAGGCCACTGCCGACGTTCCGTTTGCTGCATTTGCCGCATAAGTGCGCAGGCAGGTTCCGTTCTCGCGGTCTAGCAGCCGCAGTTTGCTGTCCAAGGCTCCAACCAGCAGTGACCGTCCATCGCGTGTGATGCTGAGACTGGTCAGGCCGGCCGTGCCACTGATGACGTCTGTTGTCATGCGGCCAGTGCGCGTGTCGTAGCTTCGCACACGCCCGTCAACGCTCGCAGCGATAATCTCGGGGCCGCGGACAGCCAGGGAAGAGATGGCATCCCGGGCTTCAGTGAGTGTCTGCAGGGGCTTCGCGCCGTGTCCAGAGCCGCCACTGCGCGTGTCCCATATCCGCACAGCGGTGTCGAAGCCGCCACTGACGACGAGACTGTCGCCCTCGCCAGCAAAACAGACACAATTGACACGGCCCGAGTGCCCGCTGAACCGAAGCAGTGTCTGTGCTGTAGTCACGTCCCAGAGAAACACGGTGCGGTCGCCACCGGATGAGACAAAGCGCGCGTTGTCGGCTGCACAGGCCAAGGACAGGACCTCGTAGCCGTGCTCGGTGTATGTCTGGATAAGACGGCCTTCGGGGACAATCGGTGATGCATCAGAGGCAGAGCCCGTCTTTGTCACAAACCCCTGGCTTTTGGTCTTTGTCAAGCCCATAGAGGGCTGGGGGTTGTACAGGCGGATCGAACGGTCTGAGGAGCCCGTCAAGATGTATGTGCCCGAGCCGGCAGAGTACGTAACGGCGTGGATCGGTCCTGCAGAGTAAGCCACTGGTTTCAAGAGATGTGGTTTATCAATAAAATAAATTAAAATGCTTACCATTTGAACCCAATAGCTGAGCCACAGGTCTCGTAGGAAACGCCATGATGAGGAGGACGGCCGTTGGGGGGTGATGGGGGTATCAAAGAAGACTGAAATTTGCAATCAAATACATTCGCTCAAGCGAGCTGCTTCAGGGCCTCTTCAAACCATCCTGCGCCTTGAGAATAAAATAACAAACAAATAAACGCACTGATGGGCACGTCGTGTGAGCTGGATGTGAAGCTTTGAGCTTCAATACTAGCGCTATGTATGATGACTAAGCGACATCGACAGTTGCTTACTCAGCCCGCATATATGATATCGATATCGGAGACCCACCAGCCCCGCCGTGAATTTTCTTTATCACCCCGCTGAGTCGAGTCACTTACACGCGGTAATCCATCCCGACGGCAAAAGAAATTCGGAAAATAAAGACTAAAATAAAGACTAAAATAAAGACTAAGTAGGCAAAGATTTTGCCTTGTTCCCATTCTCTCCCCGACACGACGAAAATGACAACATAAATTCGCGACATTTCATCACCACGCAGACCCCTCCTGCCCCCCAACAAGCCTCTACAGCCTCTGCCATGGCCTCCGTGTTCTTCTCCCTGACGGGAGAGTCCTGCTACACGCCGTCGGAGGCGCAGAAGCTCACGGACCGCATCAACGCCTCGGGTGCGCTCCAGATCACGGCCATTGGCGGCCACTGGTCGTACCATGTCAGCCTGAAGGACGGCACAGCTCCCAACGACGTTATTGACCGTCTGGAGCAGCTGCTGCCCCTCCCCAAGACCCCGGCCTCGGCTGGCAATGCGTCTGCCTCGGCTGCCTCCGGCCTGGCCGTGACCATTGCTATTGCCCCCCGCAACATTTCTCCTTGGAGCTCCAAGGCTACCAGCATTGCAGCCGTGTGCGGTCTTGGCGCCCAGGTCGAGCGTATCGAGCGCAGCCGTACCGTGACGGTTGAGCTTGTGCAGCCCCTGGCCGACTCGGGCGTCGACGACGCGGCCACGCTGCCCTTCCGTGACCTCGTGCACGACCGCATGACCGAGGCCATCACTGTCGGCAGCGAGCCCGACCTGGCCCGCATGTTTGCCCACGAGGCCCGTCGTCCCCTCGAGACGATCGAGCTGTTTGGCCAGACGGGCACCGAGCCCATCGACGTGCTGCGCGCCTACAACCGTGCCAAGGGCCTGGCCCTGGACGAGAACGAGATGGCCTACCTCATCCAGGAGTTCCGCACTCTCGGCCGCAGCCCCAACGACGTTGAGCTGTTCAGCTTTGCCCAGGTCAACTCGGAGCACTGCCGTCACAAGCAGTTCAACGCCAGCTGGACCATTGACGGCCAGCTCAAGCCCAAGTCGCTCTTCCAGATGATCCGCAACACGCACGAGCGCAACAGCAAGCACACCGTGTCTGCCTACAGCGACAACGCCGCCGTGTTCCACGCTGAGCCTGCCAACTTCTGGGCCCCCGACTACAACACGCGCGTGTGGCGCCTCGTCAAGGAGGCAGAGCAGTCGTGCTTCCTCGCCAAGGTCGAGACCCACAACCACCCCACGGCCATCTCTCCCTTTCAGGGTGCTGCTACCGGCGCTGGTGGTGAGATCCGTGACGAGGGTGCTGTCGGCCGTGGCTCCACACCCAAGGCCGGTCTGTGCGGTTTCTGGGTGTCGGATCTGCTGATTCCCGAGCTGCCGACCCCCTGGGACGTCGACATTGGCAAGCCGGCGCACTACACCAGCAGTCTGGACATTATGCTGGATGCGCCCATCGGCTCTGCCCGCTACAACAACGAGTTTGGCCGCCCCTGCCTGACGGGTGTGTTCCGCACACTGCTGTCCAGCGACGGCGAGGACGACAAGGCCCGCGAGTTCCGCGGTTTCCACAAGCCTATTCTTATTGCCGGTGGTCTGGGTACTGTGCGTCCCCAGCACGCGCTCAAGAACCCCAGCGACGTGCAGGACGGCGCCCACGTCATTGTTCTGGGCGGCCCCGCCATGCTGATCGGTCTTGGCGGTGGTGCCGCATCCAGCAATGCTGGCGGCGAGGCGTCTGCCGAGCTTGACTTTGACAGCGTGCAGCGCGGCAACCCCGAGATTGAGCGCCGCGCTCAGATGGTCATCAACACCTGTGTGGCTCTGGGCGACGAGAACCCCATTGCCATGATCCACGATGTCGGCGCTGGCGGTCTGTCGAACGCCCTGCCCGAGCTGGTCAACGACGCTGGCTTCGGCGGCAAGTTTGAGCTGCGCCAGGTCGAGAGCGCCGACCAGAGCATGAGCCCTCTGCAGATTTGGTGCAACGAAGCCCAGGAGCGCTACGTTCTGCTGGTCAACTCGGCCAGCTACAACCGCTTTGTGAGCATCTGCTCGCGCGAGCGCTGCGGCTTCTCCAACGTCGGCACTGTCGTTTCCAAGGACGCCAACGGCGTGTCCAGCCTTGTTGTCACTGACCGCGATGCCGCCGGCTCCCCCAACCCCATCGACATGCCCATGTCGACCCTGTTCCCCAAGAACCGCCGCCTCGAGCGTGTTGTCGAGACCCGCAAAACCAAGCTGGCCGTGTTCGATCCTGTGCAGAGCATCCGCGAGTCGTACGGCAAGGACCTGAGCGACGCTGATCTGCTGCGCGAGACCACGCGCCGCGTCCTGCTTGTGCCTTCGGTCGGCTCCAAGTCGTTCCTGATTACCATTGGCGACCGCACCGTCGGCGGCCTTGTTGCCCGTGACCAGATGGTCGGTCCCTGGCAGACCCCTGTCGCCGATGTTGCCGTCACTGCTGGCGGCTTCTCGGTCGACGGCAAGGACCTCACTGGTGAGGCCATGGCCATGGGCGAGAAGCCCACGCTGGCTCTGATCTCGCCTGCTGCTTCGGCGCGCATGGCCGTGGTTGAGTCGCTGATGAACCTCGGCGCCGCTGACTTGCGTGGCGGCCTGACCCGCGTGAAGCTGTCGGCCAACTGGATGGCGGCCGTCAACCACCCCGGCGAGGGTGCTGCTCTGTACGAGGCCGTGCACGCCATTGGCGAGGAGCTGTGCCCGCGCCTGGGTCTCGAGATCCCTGTGGGCAAGGACTCCACGTCGATGAAGACCACGTGGAAGGACCGCAGCCCCGAGACTGCCAGCAGCACCGACGGCGGCCTCAAGACGGTCACGGCCCCCGTGTCGGGTGTGATTTCCGCCTTCTCGGTCGTCGGCGACATTACAAAGACCTGGACGCCCCAGCTGCGCCGCGTCGAGGACGTCGGCGAGACCGTGCTCATGTTTGTCGACCTTGCCAGCGGCCACCAGGCTCTGGGCGGTTCCGCGCTGGCGCAGTCGCTGGGCCGCATTGGCCACGAGGCTCCTGACCTGCGCGACGACAAGGGCCAGAACATTATTGCCGACTACTTTGACGCCCTGTCGCAGCTGCACGAGAGCGGCGTGGTGCTTGCGTACCACGACCGTTCCGACGGTGGTCTGCTGACGACGCTGGTGGAGATGATGTTTGCCGGCCGCTGTGGTGTCGATGTCATGCTGGACGGCATCAGCAAGTCTGGCTCGCTGGAGGATGTGCTGCCTGCTCTGTTCAACGAGGAGCTGGGCGCCGTGTTCCAGATCCGCAAGAGCGACGAGCAGCTGTTCAAGTCGGGCTTCTCGACCTGCGGCCCGCCTGCGGGCCTGCTCCGCAAGTTTGGTGTGGTCAAAGCCAGCTCGCGCCAGTCGCTGACTGTGCGCCACGGCCACAAGACTGTGCTTGACGTGCAGCGCGGCGAGCTGCAGCAGTGGTGGACCAAGACCTCGCACGCCATGCAGCGCCTGCGCGACAATGCCGAGTGTGCCGATGCCGAGTTTGCCACGATTGCGGACGACGCCGACCCGGGCATCTCGTACAAGCTGACCTACAAGCCGTCCGACACCCTGCAGCCTCTGACTGCGCCCATCTCGCGCTTCTTTGGCAAGGCTCCGCGCGTTGCCATTCTGCGTGAGCAGGGCGTCAACGGCTACGCGGAGATGGCGTTTGCTTTCCGCGCTGCGGGCTTTGACGCCGTCGACGTGCACATGACGGACATTCTGGAAGGCCGGTCGCTGTCGGACTTTGTTGGTCTGGCTGCGTGCGGTGGTTTCTCGTACGGCGACGTGCCGGCTGCCGGCATGGGCTGGGCCGCTTCGATTATGCTGCACAAGGGCAACGCACGCCGGGAGTTTGAGGCCTTTTTCCAGCGCCCCGACACTTTCACGCTGGGTGTGTGCAACGGTTGCCAGATGCTGTCGCGTCTGCAGTCCCTGATCCCCGGCACGGAGCACTGGCCGACGTTTGTCAACAATGCCAGCCAGCAGTTTGAGGCGCGCTACACCATGGTCACGATTGCCGAGGACGAGTCGCGCACGGACGGCGTGCTTCCGTCTGTGTTCCTGCACGGCATGGCTGGCTCGTCGCTGCCTGTTGTTGTGTCGCATGGCGAGGGCCGCGCGCTGTTTGAGTCGCCGGCCGACCTGTCTGCGATCGACCAGGGCGGTCTTGCGCCGATCCGGTACGTGGACAACCGCCTGGACGTGACGGAGGCGTACCCGTACAACCCCAACGGCTCGCCGGCGGGTATTGCCGGTGTTCGTAGCCAGGACGGCCGTGTTCTGGCCATGATGCCTCACCCCGAGCGGTCGATCAAGGCGGGCATTGCCAGCTACATCCCGGCGGGCTCTGTGGAGGAATGGGGTGACTTTGGCCCGTGGATTCGCATGTTCCGCAGCGCTCGCAAGTGGGTTGGTTAGATGGGTAACGAGTTGATGCCTAGATGTCTAGATGTCTGGGTGTCTAGGTTGCTTCGTCTACATCTACAAGTCTACATTTGTTTTGGTGTTTGGGTTGTCTTTTGTTTTGATTTTCTCTGTTTACTTTTTTGTCCTTGTTTGCGTCAACTACCACTATTATCACCATCTAGATACGTTATATAAAGCTCGCACGAGCATCGTCCTACAATCAATACTCCTTCAACTTTGGGCATCTCTTTTGTTGACTGCCGGCCATCTTCGGTCCCGAGCAGAGACCTGCTGGACCTCGACATCGGGCTCTACTCCCTTTCTTTCTTTCTTTTGGTGTTAGTCTACTCTTTAGTCTTTTTTATTGCTCTCCGTCACATCGCCTGTTGGTGGTAGAACTCGACGGCCAGCCACTCCGTTCCGATATCCAACAGCCTGACTATTTCCACTGCCATCCTGCATAACTACCTGACATTGGCTGTTGGTTTTGATTTTTTGCTGCTATTTGCTGTTTCTTTTGTCTTTTCTTTTATTTTTCCGCTTCTTCCGTCTTCTTTCTTCCTTCTTCCTTCTTCCGTCTTCGGTCTTCTTTCTTCTCCCTCCTGTCCCTCCTCTTCTCCCCTCCTCCTCCTCCTCCACCCGTCTCACTCGTTGATCAACAAACACCTCGCGTCTGCCCGGCACTACTGCCGCCCACTGCATCTGCAGTTGTTGGTGTCTGCTCCGTAGCGTGTTGGTGTCTTACTCTGCACAGTAGTCTCGCTTCTGGGTGTGTTGGCTCGTTTATCCTGTTCCATCCTCCTTGCGGCACTAAGGTCGCATGTTGGTTCCCAAGAACATCCAGTGGCTTGCAGGTATTCCTTTTGTCCATCTTTGTCGTTTCTCCTCCTCGCATCATGCCCCATCCCCTCCTCTCTTTTTCTTTTCTTCTTCTTCTTTTCTTCTTTTTCTTTTCTTCTTCTTCTTCTTTTCTCGTTCTCTCTTATCCTCTCTATTCTCTTATATTCTCCATTTGGTCTCGTAGGTCCTATTTGCTCATATTCCCGCCATTGCTCCTCCCTCGTAGCATGTCGTCCCCGTCCTCCCTCCTTTGCATTGTGCACATACATAGTAGAACTCTACTCGCCCCCCTTGCATGGCTGCCAACAGTGGCGCCCCAACAACCGTGGATAGACGAGGCAAGGGTCTGCACACGCCGCCATGGTTCTGGTTTTTAGTGCATTGTAGGCTGTCTGTTGGTCGTCGATGCCTGAAATGCAACAGCCAACATACTGATTTTCCTGCTATCCCTGATATCGCTGGTATCCTCCCTGGTATCCCTAAATCCTTCTAAATCCTCCTGCATGAATACGAGCAGCTTCTTGCAGCTCTCCAGGGATCAGTCCCGACATGATACAGCCTTGGTTTTGTCCGACTCCCGCAGACCGGTCTATTCTCCTCCCAGATACTGGCAAGGACAAACTACCGTTGCAGGCCGGAGGAAGTGTCTCGAGTATCAGCTATGCAGCCATGCAGTCATGCAGCTGTGCAGTCTTTAAATAGAACAGCTGTCCCGAGGATACACAGAGGGCAAGTTGTACAGCAGCGACTTTTGCTTTGGAAAATATAGTCAACAGGAGTAAGGTAGGAATCGCAACATGTGAAATACAAGATGCCAAATAGGAAAGAGCGAGGGCATCATTATATAATCACACGTGACTGGGTATTCTATTATTCAGGAAACCCAGGGCAGGACTCTGGATGCGATGCGCACGATGTATGATATAGTAGAGTATAGTGTAGCAATATAGACAAACGCACCCGAGCATACGGTGATACCGCTGCGTTACGCACACTGAGACGCGTGATCGCGCAAGAGAGTGCTCTACAGCGATAGTGTCCTTGTGACAACGGGCTGTGCGACGTCGTGTAAAACTGTACGACAGTGGTTCAAGGGCTGACGGTTTTGACATACGGAGGATTAAGTATTAGCACTTTCTGTGGCACTCTGTCGGTGTACGGAGTAGTACGTATGTATTAGTAGTTGCCACCATGCTGCGTGCTGGTCAGCGCTTAGGCCGTCGGCACGGCGAGCCGCTGGTCCTCCTCTGTGCGTACATAGTACTCTCGCCAGCAGGGGAGTGGAATGCAATCTCTGGATCCTCCGGAAAAGTCTCTCAGGCCGAGTCGGGGAGTGGTTTGAGGTTTGATATGGGTGTGTTTAAATGCAAGCGAACTCAGTGGTCAACCGTCAATGATCAATGCTAATATCGACAATCTTGGTTCGAGAGGTCGTGGCCCGTCTGCTCCATGATCATCTCCATCCATCCATATTCATCCCGTACCATGTACTATGTAAGATATGATACACCTCCAGTCCGCGTCTGTTCTCTGTTCCATCTGACGAGGCTACCTCGATTGGGTATGTTGTCCGACTGTTCATGGTGGCATTCGGTATATGTCTTTATGTTTCTTATTCTCAGTATTTATTCTCCTTCTCTTTTTTTTTTTACTTTTGGTATTCTTATTTTCATTCTCCATACGTAATTGCTACGTACTACGTAGTGTTTCTTACACAGGGGGGTATGGCTGTTACTCTGACATGGTTTTCGCCTTTTTTATTCTACCTTCTGCCTTCTGGCCTTGTTACCTTCCTGTATGAGCTGTGGATGCGACGTGGCCACGCTCCAAAGCATTAACGGTTACAAGGACAGAAGCACGGAAAGGCGTTGAAGGATTTGCAAGATGGCCAGGACAGTTGCTGTCTACGGAACGGCAGTAGGGGTAGTGTGCACCTGATACACGCAACTGCAACTGAACTGCAAAAAGCATCCAAGTACGGAGTACATTAGTACCTGTACATTCATCATCTCATCACATCACTGTCCCAGACCCAGAAGTGATGCGTGTGTACGTCTGATGTTGGGGTGTCTGATACAACCCCGGGGTTCCCGTGTCGATGGGTGTGGGATATCGGCTAGACAAGGGCAATGCAGCATACCAGTGCAGTGTGGTAGGCACAGGGTGCTAGCTAGCAGTCGCTGGTTCGGTTGGTAATATCACGGCAATGGTGAGATGGCGGATGGCAGAGGATGACGGTAGATGGTTTTCCATTGTCCTACATAGTATGTATCCTAGAAAGTCAATAGGATAGAAGAGATGCCAGCCATCACGTATCACATCCATGTCAAAGCAAGACATTCGGGTTAAAAATAGGCGCAGGTTCGGTGAGCAGGCTTTGCAGGCATCGGGAGTTGCTCTTGTCCGATATTTTCTGGTTACGGTCTCTTTCTTCTGCCAAAGCCTCGCTTAAATACCCAAATCAATATTTCAATATTTCCTGTGCAGTGCATGCATTATTGGTTTGAGAGCTGCTAATTCCAGCTTGTTGATTCCACTCTGTACATCGCCCAGATTGTTCAGCGCTCGGCAGATGGTGTGGGTTTACACATATGTACTGACTACTGAATAGACACTGAAAATAGTTGCTGGAGATAAACACTGGAGAATTCAGAGAGGCTACAGGTGCGTTTAACGAGGGAGTTGTGGCCGGAATTAACTCACGGCATGTACTATGTAGTATTGTTGCTTTGATAATATTGGATACGAATGATATTGCTCGTTATCAATTATTTGTCGCGTAACCGAATTTACAGAAAACAGTCGCTGTTTTATATACCTTGCAATGTACTTTCTCTTGTTTATCCATGTCCTTTTGATTAACACTCGGCTCTTGAAGACCTAGGGTCAGCATACTGCATGGCGATCATTGGCACTTTGTCTCGATCCAGGCGGGACGAAGAGGAAAAACACCTGCAGCGAGTGCCAGTACATAGTATGTATCTCTCTGTACGGAGTATTACGCATAACGGATCGGTTCTCCGTCGAGAGGACAGAGCACATTTGCCGTGGATTTATGCCGGCGCCGAAGTAGAAGTAGTAAAGTGGAAGAAGGAGAAGAAGAGCACTCGGTACAAAAGAGGGAACAGAAGAAGAAAAGAACAAGAGGTAACAAGAGGAACGAAATGAGCCAAGAGATAGGGAACAGAGGATGCGAGATGACGGGGCAAGTTAATGCTCCGAGCTGCATTGTATTTATGAATTTACATTGTACATAGTATACATTGTCAGCTGTGTCGACTGCCGACGAAAGGTAGCCTGCTCCGTTAGAGTGTGTCTGCC
The DNA here is from genome assembly GCA_022392935.1 of Ophiostoma cf. undulatum. NCBI lineage: Eukaryota > Fungi > Ascomycota > Sordariomycetes > Ophiostomatales > Ophiostomataceae > Ophiostoma > Ophiostoma cf. undulatum. The sequence goes on along the minus strand of JAKRGL010000042.1, from coordinate 477,665 downwards.
ACCGAGTCGAGGATTGCCGACCGAGTTACTTGATAGGGGCAGTTGAAACAAGTGTCGATGCCGGCGTACGTAACAGGGTTTGAGATGTCGGCAGTCTTCAGCCGTCTTTGCAGCTGCAGTCTCGTGTGTGCAGTAGGCTGCCGTGCCTTTGAATGTCAGTCGATGTAGATATGGCTGCCAACCGCCGAGCGTCTTGACCGGGACGGCCGAGTCGGGAACAGCTCGGACGACTGAAGGAACAACCAAGCAACATCAATAAAATCAAATACAAGAGCAAGAGAATGGAGAGAAAGAAGAAAAATACAGAAAAGTAGCATTAAGTAATTACAGGGTAGAGGCGCCAACCAAGAATACCAAGAGTATTGGCAGACGTGTTTGGCTAGAGGCCGGCGGTAGTACGAGTATGTTATGTAAGTTATAGCGCATGTTGCAGGCACTACTTCTACTTCTGTGAAGCTACTGCTCTGTATGGAAGAAACGCCGGAGATGCTGGCATAGCCGAACCCCGTCGCGTCCAAGACAATAATCAAGACTTGAGACAATCGAGACACAATGTACAGAGTACAGTGGATAGGCGCAGAGGTGCAGGTGTGGTAGCGCATAGACGCAAAAGTAGGAGTGGATATGTGTGTTTTGATTTTGATTTTGATTTTGATTTGGGCGTTTTTCGTGATTGTTTTATTTACATAATTCCCTTGGTTAATTCCCTATTTAGTCCCTATTTAGTCCTATTTATGACTTGTTAACTGATATCGTCTCTCCATGTGATCTGCTGCTAAATGGCTCCTTCCTAGTCCGCTCGCCCCCAAAGATAGATAGCATCGGACACGTTACATAACAGGAAGCAGCAGAGAGGAAGGAGGATGTGCAGCAACAGGAAGGTGCAGTGGGAGCCTCATGCTCGGCTTTATGACTCTGCAAATTAAGCAATAAAACTGCTGGCAATTATAATTCGAGAATTACAATGCCGAAAGCACCAGTGCAACACGCAATAAGACCGTAGAGAATACACAGTATTACAGGGTACACCTCACAAGTGCCAACGGTCATGGACATGTGGAAATACCATTTGGAAACCCACGGCGTGTCATATGTAAATACTACAGCTATTACATCTCCTACAATTTTACTTGTCTTGCAGGGAGGCCTGCCAGGCTCGCCAGCCAGGCTCTGTCGGGGAGAGGCCGGCACGCGGTCAAGTAGATTTAGTCTGCGGTAGAATACAATTAATAGATAATGGATAGCCAGGACGAGAAACATACTGCTATGTACATATGTAAGCGAGCCTTGCTTTACGTAAAGCACACGACCTCTATCATTGTTCTACATGGCGCGGCATGCGGAGAGGGTTAGATAGTGTAAAGATGGGAATGAATATGAATATGAATATGAATATGAATATGAATATGAATATATTAAATATTGAATATTGAATATTGAATATTGAATATTGAATATTGAATATTGAATATTGAATATTGAATATTGAATATTGAATATTGAATATTGAATATTGAATATTGAATATTGAATATT